>WNWK01004403.1:32500-35000 GCA_009830355.1 Cherax destructor | reverse complement strand
ATTACATTTACTGGCGGATACGCTAAATCCTTAGGAGTCATTGAGCGCCTAAAAAACGGGAAAGGACAGGATGGATAGCCTCTAATTCTTGGAAAAAAGGAGTTCTTCTGTAGTATCTCTTGAAGGGTGTATGGCAGAATCCATTGATTAAGTAAGTAAGTTTATTCAGGTATACACAAATACAGTTACCTAGATTATCATACATAGCAGCATATGTGTAGAGAACCCAGGATAACCCAAAAAAGTCAGACAATATGACTGAGTGTTAAATGTTTTTAAAAAACCGCTCAGTAAGCTTCTAAAATCATTGGGTTTAATTAAGTATTATGTGACTGTTTTTCGTTTAGTGAAGCTGTTACAAACATGGTGTTTTGTTCTTTGAAGCTGAGACTATTATTGTGAAGATGTGAAAAACAGTGCTTTGTTGCATGAAGCTATGACAAACGGTGTTTTAGTCTGTCATGCTGTGACAAACATTATTTTCAATTCAGAAAGCTGTAAATAACACGGCGTTTCCTTCAGTGAAGGTGGCATAAACATTGTGTTTTGTTTAGTGAAGCTAACGTAAAGATGGTGTTTAATTTAGTGAAGCTGTAACAAACACAGTACATTATCTCATGACTTTTTATCTCCAAATATGTTTTTATTCGTTCAAAATTGCTTTTTCTTTCACTTAAAATGGGTCAACCAAATCTAATGAACTGACGACGTAATCCTCTAATTTACCGACTTGTTTTTCTAACGACGCGACTGTGTACAGAGACGTTTGTTGAAGTGTTAAGTTCTTATGGAATAGAATTCATAGAAAACTTATGGGTTCGCCTAGGGATAGTTGCTGCCTTTTCATTTCAAAATTGAATTCAAAAGACACATGATTCGCTCTAAAGAGTTTCTTCAAGGGAGAAAACTTGTCTCTGTCTTTCATTTTGCATCTACAAAAATATCGAGTTATGGTCGTAAGTAAACATTACTACAGACATAATGCTGCAGTGTACAGACACGATGCTACATGGTACATAAAAGATAGTCTATGGCACAGACTCGATGTTATATAGTACAGACAGGATGGTGTATGGTACAGACACGACGGTGTATGGTACAGACAGGAGAGTGCACCGCTCTTACAAAAAGCAAAAATGTGATGATGTGTTTTATGCGTCATGTAAACCATCATGCAACGAGTCTTAGCTATGTGGCGACTCTGACAGTGGCAAACAAGCAAACACTATCGTAGGCAACCAGTTGAACAATCTTGGGCCCCTGACACTTATTGTGTTGTCCCTCAACGTGCTAGTGGCACCCCTGCTCTTCATTGGGGGGATGTTACATCGCCTGCCGAGTCTTTTGCTTTTGTAGGGAGTGATTTTTGTGTGCAAGTTTGGTACTAAGCCCTCGAGAATTTTCCATGTGATCCACCCTCACTTATACAATAAATGGATCATATAATTTGTTACTCCCACAGTGTTGAAAATTTAGGGGATGGGCCTAGCTATTGTTGAAGTAAAATGCATATTTTCTCACAAAACGTTTTACGCTCTCTATAAACTCAAATATACTTTCATGTGCCGACTTTTGAGCCTTTTCATTTTGTTATTACGTTTCTTCTCTCTCGGTTCATATAATATGAAGGTGAACTCTTCAGCTAATCTCACAGAGCTCCCTTAAGAGCGACGTAAACAAAGAAATGGGAGCTAAAAATATTTGAAAATATTAGTTTCTTGCTCTCGCTTTTGTGTATGTTTGCACCAGCTGGGTGGACGCCCAGCGTGTGTATACACTCAGCACAAGTTTCAGTGATGTCTACGTTGGTAAGGGACGCACTTGTTCTTACGTGAATTCTTCAGACCACTCTAATGATAACACCCCTATGTCATAATGACAAATTGGAAGCTATAACGCAAAACATACGTCTTCACGTGGCTGTCTACCTAAAATAAGACGTTTATATTTCACGATTTACTTTTGCTGTTGATTTAATCAAGTTCATGGGACTCATAAGCATTGTTAACTAATTTTTCAAAGCCTACTGCTAGCAAAAATACTTTTGCATAAAAAAGTATCTCCATCTCTATTGTCGCTGTAACTACATTGCTAGCAATCTAACAACACAGAAATGTGTTTGACACGGCAATTAAACTTGCAGAATGCGCTTTTGCTCGTAGTTAAGACTGGAAAGGATAGCCCTTATCGGAGACGAAGCGTGTCACAAACTTGTTTCTTTATTATTGTGAGAGTTGGCGTCGCCCAAAGGAAGGTTATATAACTTCTCGGGCCTTGCCTCCCACTGCCCTTTCAAAACACGATATTGGAGCCAAGACGCTCAGAAACTTTCTGATATTATTTTGTTTCTTGCTCATCTTAGGAATTGTAATCACCCCATTGCATTAAAAGTATCAAATAAATTTCCATTTAAAAATGAAAGCTAAAAACTGAGTACATATACTATAAGTGTAAGTTAGACCGCCTTTATTGATAATACATAAAGCAATAATCGTTCAAC
>WNWK01004403.1:0-30000 GCA_009830355.1 Cherax destructor | reverse complement strand
AAAAAAGGAGACAGACATGAAGCACTAAACTACAGACCAGTGTCACTGACATGTATAGTATGCAAAGTCATGGAGAAGATTATCAGAAGAAGAGTGGTGGAGCACCTAGAAAGGAATGAGCTTATCAACGACAGCCAACACGGTTTCAGGGACGGCAAATCCTGTGTCACAAGCCTAATGGAGTTCTATGACAGAGTGACAGCAGTAAGACAAAAGAGAGAGGGGTGGGTAGATTGCATTTTTTTGGACTGTAAGAAGGCGTTTGACACAGTTCCACACAAGAGATTAGTGCAAAAGCTGGAGGACCAGACAGGGATAACAGAGAAGGCACTCCAATGGATCAGGGAATACCTGTCAGGAAGACAGCAGCGAGTCATGGTACGTAGCGAGGTGTCAGAGTGGGCACCGGTGACGAGTGGGGTTCCACAGGGGTCAGTCCTAGGACCGGTGCTGTTTCTGGTATTTGTGAACGACATGACGGAAGGAATAGACTCCGAAGTGTCCCTGTTTGCAGATGATGTGAAGTTGATGAGAAAAATTCAATCGGACGAGGACTAGGCAGAACTACAAAGGGATCTGGAAAGGCTGCAGGACTGGTCCAGAAATTGGCTTCTGGAGTTCAACCCCACCAAGTGCAAAGTCATGAAGATTGGGGAAGGGCAAAGTAGACCGCAGACGGAGTACAGTCTAGTGGGCCAGAGACTACAAACCTCACTCAAGGAAAAAGATCTTGGGGTGAGTATAACACCAGGCACATCTCCTGAAGCGCACATCAACCAAATAACTGCTGCAGCATACGGACGTCTAGCAAACCTAAGTACAGCATTCCGACATCTTAATAAGAAATCGTTCAGAACCCTGTACACTGTGTACGTTAGGCCCATACTGGAGTATGCAGCACCAGTTTAGAACCCACACCTAGCCAAGCACATAAAGAAACTAGAGAAAGTGTCCTACGAGGAGAGGTTAAGGGAAATCGACCTGACGACACTGGAGAACAGGAGAGATAGAAGGGACATGATAACGACATATAAAATACTGAGAGGAATTGACAAGGTGGACAGAGACAGAATGTTCCAGAGATGGGACACAACAACAAGGGGTCATAGTTGGAAGTTGAAGTCTTAGATGAATCACAGGGATGTTAGGAAGTATTTCTTCAGTCACAGAGTGGTCGGGAAGTGGAATAGCTTGAGAAGTTATGTAGTGTAGGCAGGATCCATTCATAGCTTCAAGAAGAGGTATGATAAGGCTCATGGCGAAGGGAGAGTGACCCAGTAGCGGCCAGTGAAGAGGCGGGGCCAGGAGCTGTGACTCGACCCCTGCAACCACAACTAGGTGAGTACAACTAGGTGAGCACACACACCTCACTCGACGTTCACCTCGTCTAAGTGTCAATCCTGCAGCTGTAGTGTTGTTGGATAATTACTTTAACTTGACAGATTGTCTTATATCTCATCTTGTTAACTTGTAAAGAAATAGTCTGAAGAATGTAAACACGCACGACCACCTCTCTCCTTATTCCTCTCTCTCTCATTCTCTTCACGTTTTTTTTCTTCCTCTTCCTCAACTCAGCTCTCCCCTTCCTTATAAATCCTCCCTTTCTTCTCTTTCACCATTTTCCCGTTCTTTATTTGTTCCTTTCCTCTCACCTTCCTCTTGCAGCTTCTCTTTCTTCTCTTTCCAGACACCCTTGTCATACCCTCTCCGCCCCTCAATCCTTTTCTTTCGTGTTCTCCCCTTTTCACTTCCCTTCCTTCTTTTCCCCTCGTCTTTTCCCCTCCCCTTTCCTCTTCTCGTCTTTCTTCCCTTTCCTCTCCTCCCCACTACTTAAGGTGTTCCAAGAGAGCTGTCACTTAGTGAGCTTTAATTACTTCCTGGAAATTAGCATTCCCTGTAGCAAGCGTTTTGTTGATGCTAGACCCCTCGTTTCTCACCCGCTCTCTAGCTCTCTAAATAACTAGTTAGGTGGCTTGTTGCCTAAATAACTAATTTTATAACTAGTTGCCTAGTCGCTTGGTTAGCTTAGATGCTGGCGTGTTTGTTAGATAGCTACCTGTTTGATTTGCTAGTTAAATGGCGAGCTAATTAGATTATTAGTTGCCTTGGTGGCATGTTATTTGATTTGCTGGTTAGATGATTAGGTGCATTGCTGGCTAGCTGACTGACTTAATGACTGGCTAGACTTTCTTACTGACTGGCTACCTGACTGACTTGCTGACTGGCTTACTGACTGGCTAGCTTTCTGGCTGGAAGGCTGACAGGCTGACTGGCTAGCTGATTAATTAGCCGATAGTGTGTGTGTGTGTGTGTGTGTGTGTGTGTGTGTGTGTGTGTGTGTGTGTGTGTGTGTGTGTGTGTGTGTGTGTGAGTGTATGTTGCATAAGAGGAGCACAGAGCTGAGGCCACATCCGCGTAACTTGATATATAAACAGGGAATTGGCATAACCATCCTGGGAATGTCATTTGGTCTGCGTTTCACTCAAGAGATAATCGGTTTCATTATGAAATTAACTGCTTTAATATCTTGCCACTCATATAGCCAGCTGAAAAAATTGGAATTGTGCTGGTATGTGTTCCGAATTATGGCACACACAGGCAAGAAAAGAATGTGGATTCTATTGGATGCATTCTAACAGAAAACGATAGCAAAATTTATGATGAAATAAGAATGGCAATGGATTCCGAAAACCATGGTAGTACCCTGCCATTCACTCCGAGCTGCAGCTCCTGTTTACTCAGTAATTTTCGGCTGACAACTGCTTGGGAGACAGGTGTAATTACTGCCATTACTGTCACAAGAGAGGTCACTATGAAGATATATATAGAAACAGAAAGGAATTGGACAAGGCCACCACATTTTTAGAGAGAGAATAAACCCACGGGATCTTAGATGGTAAGACACTGATGGCAGAACAGTTTTAATTGGTACCACGTTTCCCCACATGGCATATTTTATAAAGCCAGTCTCCAATGGAACTTTGTACGAATAGAGAATCCTCTGCCTATGAGTATCTTACCATTCTGTGGGAACTTCGCTGTTCCTTTGAATGGAGCTCAGATCTGGTGAACATTCTTGCACTTCAAGCTCACAGCTACTCACATTTCACCTCAGTAGGTAATATACTACACAAAACCATAGGGTTAAGCCCCCAGCAATTTTTTTGTCACAGGGGCAACCAATTTATACATCTTTTTTTTTTAGCTGTATATAAACATGAGGAACCAGTCCATAACTATACTGTCTGCCAGCAAAAGACACTTCATTACAAATGTTTTGTCTGGGTTACGCAAGGGATAATCATTAAGACTTCATGTAACCTGAACAACACAATTTAATGGTACTCTTATACTCAATATATAGATTAAAACAAAACTTTAGGTATATATATATATATATATATATATATATATATATATATATATATATATATATACTTTGCTGCTTTCAGTGCACACACATTAAGAGAAGTATACACCTCAGAATATATAAATTTGCTACGTGGTTTCGTAACCGTTTCATTCTGTTATGATCGCCGCTGGGAAGCACTCCTGGACGAGAGTTCTGGAAATACTCTGTTAAAATACCTGGCTATACCTCAAGGATGCGAGCAGACAAGCAAAGTTATGCAAGCCCAGCCTCAATTATGCGGTCATTTTTTATGGCACGAAGCAAGATTGAGCCTACTTATGAGCCCTAAGGCTTCATATTAACATGTAATTTTCATATTTTACTGTCAACGTACACACTACGCACCCAGTCAAGTAGAGGCGGGTAACTAGAGTTACGGATAGTTAGGAAACAAAATAAAAAAAGAGGGAGGAAAACTAGAGTTAAATATAGGAGGGGGAGAAAATGAGAGAGAGGGAATTTAAAGCTAGAATTACTAAAGGGAACCAAGAATTAGAGTTAGAAGATAAACTAACATTAATGGAGAAAAAAACAATAATAAGAATTGTGGTTAGTGAGTGAAACCAAAAACTAGAGGTAAATCGAGGGAAACAAGAATGAGAGTAAGAGGGAGGGAAAACTAGGACTAGAGATGGAAAGCGGTTGAAACAAGAATTACAGTTAGTGAGCCTAGATATTGATGAAGGAAAACAAGGACTACACATAGAGGGACTGAAACTAGGAGAGATAGACAGAGGAAAAATAGATGTTAGGAAGGGAAACAAATAATAAGAGACAGATGTAAGGAAATAATAATTATAGATAGAAAGATTGAAGTATGAACAGCATAAATACGAAAAGAAACTAGAACTATATTTAAACGAAAAGAAAAACTAGAGACCGTTGAAGAGAAAACAATAAATGGACGTAGAGAACAAATAAATAATTATTAGAGATAGAGAACAGGGAAGCAAGAGCTAAGAGACAGAAAACAGAGGCGCAAGAGACCAAGAGACACCTAGACAACGGGTCGGAAGGAAAGTCAACTGGTTCAAAGGAACGCTATATCTGGATTATCCTTTCCCATTGGTCTGGAGGAAGTGCCACCTTCCTGTCAGTTCCTGACTGGCTTAAGGACCATCTCTCACTCGAGCTGTCGGGAGGGCGTCATGGGTGAGAGGGAGTCGTGGTTGGTGAGTTTTTTCAACTGCTGAGGTCGCTTTGGCTGGAAACTAGTAATATCTCTATACACAGGCGCGAATCGACAATAGTGTCTTATTTTTTTCCCTAATTATTCCATTTCTTCGACTTTCAGAAATGCACCAATGTCTTATAATTGCTTCTTTCTTTCTCTTGGTTGTGATTCCATAAATATGTTGACCCAAGACCCGGGAGGGCGCAGAATTTTAAAGCAGGAGAGGACCAAGATCTCAACAGGAAGCAAACTTTCCCTGTTACAACTAACCCAAGATTCAATACGATGCAGACCTTCCCAGCAGCAGATGGCTCAGAATGGACCTTAACAGCAGCAGATGGGTCAGGCTGAAGCAGACCTTCCCAGCAGCAGATGGCTCAGGCTGGAGCAGACCTTCCCAGCAGCAGCTAGTCCAGGAAGGACTCAAGAGGGAGGGGTCACTTCTAGGCAGCAGCATCCCAGAAGGAGATTGGAACTTAACAAGGACCATAATTCAATCGGGCTTATCTATCAATTCACCAATAAATCCTGAAACTCACCTCTCGCACGGACGGCCCTTATGAAAACAAATAAATCTCGCTCTGGGCAACCAATCTTACCGCCCTTTCCCTATTTATAGATCTCATACATCTTCGACTACACAAACTGGCTGAGGAAGAAAGAATTCAAATGAGGGTTAGCAGAAGTCATGAATGGTTTTTCTATAGAATAAATGAGGAAACAGGAGGAGAGTAATAGACTTGGTAGAATTGATGAGGCCTGTCTTAGAGACAGAGGGGAATGGATGGATGGATGGGAATGGCTTAGGAATGAGTAGGAAAGGATAGATGGTAAGGGCTTAGAGATGGACAGGTATAGATGGATCGAAATGGCTTACCTAGACTCTGAAAACCTCAGGATAGGGTATAGAGGAAAGGAACGCATTGATTTAAGAAAAAATCTTTCAATTGGTAGGATTTTCTGGCTTTTACTTGAAATTAATTGAAAATAGTTGAGAACTACTTAATTGCTGTCAAGACTACAATCGCAATAAGAGAAAGGTTTTCAAAAAAGACTGAGGCATAAAATGACTGGGAAAGATAACTTAAAATGACTGGAAATCGTTTGAGACATCTGAATTCTCGTGAGAAATTAGAACCGTCTTTGATGGGATGTGATGGGTTTTCTGAATTTCTTAAACAAAGAGAAGATATTAAAACTGGTTTTAGGAAATATAAAAGCCATGCTCGTGGTAGCCGGCCTTCAGTGTTGGTAGTTACAAGAGCAGAGTTATGCTCTTGGTAACTCTTCTTCGGCACTTGTAGAGAGAGGAGCAGAGTTATGCTATTGGTATCTCTCCTTCACGCACTTGTAATTACATGAGCAGAGCTGTTGTCATGGTGTTTCCAGCTTCAGTATTTGTAGTTACAGGAGTAGAGTTATGTCCATGGTGTTCAATCTTTAGTACTTGAATGCGCAGTAATTACGGAAGAACTATGTTCGTGGTCTCTCGTCTGCGAACGTTAGTTAATAACAGAATTTCACTTTCCAGTGCTTGTAGCATGATTTTTTTTATCTAGTTCCCATTCTAGTAAGCTACCGCTGCATTTGTGAACAAATAGTTTTAAGTATCATTTAGACAAAGCATTTTTTTTTACTAATCAAAACTGCGCACAAGAATTGTGATGTGACGGGTCCGAGGAAGTGGATGGAAAGAATTAAACCATAATTAGTGACAGAAAACTCAATCAGAAATAATAAGAGAGACGACGTGAGAAATGCTAATGGAAGAGAGTGCTTGGATACAAGAAAGACAGAGACAAGAAAAAGTAGGAAAAAAGAGCATAGCGATTTATAGGTTACCGGAAATTGAAGCGGTAGCACTACACGACAAATGGAAGCCGGAAAAACTGATAACAAAACAAACTGTGATGGAAACTGCCAGGGGAACGGAAGTATGCGAAATGCGAGACTAAAAGTAAGCGCCAATATATTTCCAGGAAAAGAAAATCCTGAGACTAAAATCTTGATTGAATCGATCAGAAAGGTACAGTCTCAGCTGTCTAGAGGAAGCCAGGACAGCACAAGACTGGTTAAAACCCAGAAGAAAACATGTCAGTAAGACATATTCTCCCTTAATCATCGTTTCTGTCTACCGTAATATCTAATGTCATTCCACCATTCCTGTACATAACAGTAAATCAGTCACAAAACAATTGTAAGACACGGCGAATTCAGCATTTCATATACTAATGAAGACTTGTTGTAAAACACAGGTAATGAACTAGAATTAAGGGAAAAAATGAAACGAGGTTTAAAATAAATGCAGTTACGAAACCAGCGCTAGCAGGTATAAAAATACTGTAATTATCCAGAAGAATGCAAGATAATGAGAGAGAAAATAGTAAACAGGGCCACAGGATGAATAGCTTTTCTAATCAGAAAATAGAGAAAGTCTGAGGCGAAAACCCACTAACCTTGAGCCCACAACTTATTATTTAAGTAACAACAAGGTTACACTAACAGATATCTACAGCCTATCAATGAGCAAACAAGAGACCAACAGAAAATACGAGGAGAGCAACAGGGCAAGGAAGATACAATAAAGGAAAACAAACTGCTGAAAATAAGTGAATTTAATCACAAGGCAATAAACTGTGAGGACTGGAGCAAATACTTGGAGACAGACATGTGGAGAAAAACTAATAGTTTTAGTTGCAAGGCAAAATACAAGCTGCAAAACAAAAACATTTCTCTATATGTAGAGCATTATCAGGAACACCTTTATCTTCTTAATTGTCAGCAATACGACATTTCATGGTAATGGAGACAGTGATTTAAGTAGACATTGATAGGGAGTACATATAATGAAAGACTGTTTGAAAAAAAAAAATCAAGGAAGTGGGAACAAATAGAAACTGGAAACGAGAAGGTGCAGTGGAAACATCGGAAATTTCTTCTTTGGTTTGATTCTGGTCTGGAAATGATATCTGAATGAGAAAGTAATGAAGGTGTCAGTAGATAGTAACAAGTACAGGCAAGATACGTCCCAGGAGGCTCATGATCCTGTAATACCGGTCAAAAGTGAAATGTGAAGAGTCATAAGTTGATGAGCACATACACGCACACACTTATGTGCTCGTACGTACACACCCGCACAAACACAGACACAAAAATAGGCCAAGTGTCTTTGACAACTAGTAACCACACACACATTCTTAGTCTCGTTTCCATCACAGTGAAATTTAAAATTCCAAACAATTATGGGAAGAGATCCAAGGAATGAAGGTTTATATTTTCCCCGTGATAACTACTAGACTTCCCAAGCAGCTGTTGGTCCCTGGGGCAAGAGCGTCCTCAGCCTTGTAAACAACCTCGCCTGACCACATATACAAACGTCCGCACCAAAAATGGATATTGCTGCAAGCTTCTCTCTCTCTCTCTCTCTCACACACCTGAGTCAAAGGGATGTTAGGAAGTATTTCTTCAGTCATAGAGTTGTCAGGCAGTGGAATAGCCTAGAAAGTGAAGTAGTGGAGGCAGGAACCATACATAGTTTTAAGACGAGGTTTGATAAAGCTCATTGAGATGGGAGAGAGAGGACCTAGTAGCAATCAGTAAAGAGGCGGGACCAGGAACTATGACTCGACCCCTGCAACCACAAATAGGTGAGTACACACACACACATACACACACACACACACACACACACACACATACACTCACATACACTCACACACATACACACACACAGACACACACACACACACAGACACACACACACAGACACAGACACACACACACACACACACACACACACACACACATACACACACACACTCACACACATATATATATATATATATATTTTTTTTTTTTTTTTAACAAGTCGGCCGTCTCCCACCGAGGCAGGGTGACCCAAAAAGAAAGAAAATTCCCAAAAAGAAAATACTTTCATCATCATTCAACACTTTCACCACACTCATACATAATCACTGTCTTTGCAGAGGAGCTGAGATACGACAGCTGAGAATTGTCCCTCCCAGCTGTCACTATCTCAGACCCCTCCTTTAAAGTGCAGGCATTTTACTTCCCATTTCCAGGACTCAAGTCAAACTAAATCAATTAACTGGTTTCCCTGAATCCCTTCACAAAATGTTACCCTGCTCAGACTCCAACAGATCGTCATGTCCCAAAAACCATTCGTATCCATTCACTCCTATCTAACACGCTCACACATGCTTGCTGGAAGTCCAAGCCCCTCGCCCACAATACCTCCTTTACCCCTTCCCTCCAACCTTTTCTAGGACGACCCCTACCCCGCCTTCCTTCCCCTACAGATTTATACGCTCTCCAAGTCATTCTACTTTGATACATTCTCTCTAAATGACCAAACCACCTCAACAACCCCTCTTCAGCCCTCTGACAAATACTTTTAGTAACTCCACACCTTCTCCTAATTTCCACATTCCGAATTTTCTGCATAATATTTACACCAAACATTGCCCTTAGACAGGACATCTCCACTGCCTCCAGCCTCCTCCTCGCTGCAGCATTTGCAACCAATGCTTCACACCCATATAAGAGTGTTGGTACCACTATACTTTCGTACATTCCTTCTTTGCCTCCATGGATAACGTTTTTGCCTCCACAGATACCTCAGCGCACCACTCACCTTTTTCCTTCATCAATTCTATGGTTAACCTCATCCTTCATAAACCCATCCGCTGACACGTCAACTCCCAAATATCTGAAAACATTTACTTCTTCCATAATCCCTCTCTCCAATGTGATATCCAATTTTTCTTTATTTAAATCGTTTGATACCCTCATCACCTTACTCTTATCTTTGTTCACTTTTAACTTTCTACCTTTACACACTCTCCCAAACTCGTCCACTAACCTTGCAACTTTTCTTTAGAATCTCCCATAAGCACAGTATCATCAGCAAAAGTAACTGTGTCAACTCTCATTTTGCATTTAATTCTCCATAATTTAATCCCACCCCTCTCCCCAACACCCTAGCATTTACTTCTTTACAACCCCATCTATAAATATATTAAACAACCATGGTGACATTACACATCCCTGTCTAAGACCTACTTTTAACGGAAGTAATCTCCCTCTCTCCACACCCTAACCTGAGCCTCACTATCCTCATAAAAACTCTTTACAGCCTTCAGTAACTTACTACCTATTCCATACACTTGCAACATTTGCCACATTGCTCCCCTATCCACTCTATCATATGCCTTTTCTAAATCCATAAATGCAATAAAAACTTCTCTACATTTATCTAAATACTGTTCACATATATGCTTCACTGTAAACACTTGATCTAACATCCCTACCCACTCTAAAGCCTCCTTGCTCATCTGCAATCCTACTCTCTGTCTTACCTCTAATTCTTTCAATAATAACCTTGCCATACACTTTACCTGGTATACTCAGTAAACTTATTCCCCTATCATTTTTACACTCTCTTTTATCCCCCTTCCCTTTATATAAAGGAACTATACATGCTCTCTGTTAATCCCTAGGTACCTTCCCCTCTTTCATACATTTATTAAACAAAAATACCAACTACTCCAGCACTATATCCCCCCTTGCTTTTAACATTTCTGTCATGATTCCGTCAATTCCAGCTGCTTTACCCCCTTTCATTCTACGTAATGCCTCACGCACCTCCCCCACACTCACATCCTGCTCTTCTTCACTCCTAAACGATATTGTACCTTCCTGGTCAGTACTTGAAATTACTGCCTTCCTTTTTTCATCGACATTTAAAAGTTCCTCAAAATATTCGCGCCATCTACCCAATACCTCCAGCTCCCCATCTACTAACTTCCCTACTCTGTTTTTAACTGACAAATCCATTCGTTCCCTAGGCTTTCTTACCTTGTTTATCTCACTCCAAATGTTTTTCTTATTTTCAGCAAAATTTCTTGACAGAGCCTCTCCCATTATTTCATCCGCTCTTCTTTTGCACTCTCTCACCATCTCTTCACATTTCTTTTACTCTCCATATACTCTGCTCTTCTATTAACACTTCTGTTTTGTAAAAACCTCTCATAAGCTACCTTTTTCTCTTTTATCACACCCTTTACTTCTTCATTCCACCACTCACTCCTCTTTCCTCCTGCACCCACCCTCCTATATCCACAAACTTCTGCCCCACATTCTAATACTGCATTTTTAAAACTATCCCAACTCTCTTCAACCCCCCCACTACTCATACTTGCACTAGCCCACCTTCCTGCCAATAGTTGCTTATATCTCATCCTAACTTCCTCCTCCCTTAGTTTATACACTTTTACCTCTCTCTTATTTGCTGTTACCATTTTCTTTTGTCCCATCTACCTTTTACTCTAACTGTAGCTACAACCAAATAATGATCTACTATATCCGTTGCCCTCTATAAACATGTACATCCTGAAGCCTACCCATAAACCTTTATCCACCAATACATAATCCAACAAACTACTTTCCTTACGTGCTATATCATACCTTGTATATTTATTTATCCTCTTTTCATAAAATATGTATTACTTATTACCAAACCTCTTTCTACACATAGATCAATTAATGGTTCCCTTCATTTACATTTACCCTAACACACCCAAATTTACCTACTACTTCCTACCACAAACATTTTTTACCCACTTTAGCATTAAGACTCGATTATAAATACTATATATATATATATATGTATAATTATGATATATATGATATATATTATGATATATATATATATATATATATATATATATATATATATATATACATATATGAGAGGAAAAGTGAGTGTGCACTTGAGTCTGTGAGACAAAGAACTTGTCCTTGGAAGTAAAGAGGAAATGTATGAGAGTATAGTATCCAACACTCTTATATGGGTGTGAAGCATGGGTGATGAATGTTGCAATCAGGAGAAGGCTGGAGGCAGTGGAGATGTCATGTATGAGGGGAATATGTGTTTATAATGCAGAGAATTCTAGTTTGGAAATTAGGAGGAGGTGCGGATACAAAACTATTATCCAGAGGCGGAGGGGTAAATGAGGTGGTTCGGACATGTAGAGAGAATGGAACGAAACAGAATGACTTCGGGAGTGTATAAATCTCTAGTTGAGGGAAGGGGGACGTAGGGGTCGGCCTAGGAAAGGTTGGAGGGAGGGGTAAAGGAGGTTTTGTGTGTGCGAGGGGCTTGGACTTCCAGCAAGCATGCGTGAGCGTATTTAATAGAAGTGAATGGAGACAAATGGTTTTTAATACTTGACGTGCTGTTGGAGTGTGAGCAAAGTAACATTTATGAAGAGTTTCAGGAAAACCGGCTGGCCGGACTTGAGTCCTGGAGATGGGACGTACAGTGTCTGCACTCAGAAGGAGGGGTGTTAATGTTGCAGTTTTATAACTACTGTAAAGCACCCCTCTGGCAAGACAGTGATGAAGTGAATGATGATGAAAGTTTTTCTTTATCGGGCCACCCTGCCTTGGTGGGAATCGGCCGCTGTGTTAATAAATACATAAATAAATAAATAAATAAATATATATATATATATAAATATATATAATATATATATATATATATATATATATATATATATATATATATAATATAAACACTGATCTCTGGCCGACGGAGACTCGACCCTACGAACCTTGTGACAGGAACGCAGTGCTTTACCGACCGTACCACACTGGACCAATACCTTGGCATCCAGCTCACGCTAGACGTTGATCCAAGGCACCAAACTTTCAGGCAGTGGCTTACAGCTTTTCATATCATCCCCTGCATGCATCGACACAACTAGAGATTTATACAATGCTAGGAATTCGCAAGAGCAGGCGAAATATTCACAAACACTGATCTCTGGCTGACGGAGACTCGACCCTACGAACCTTGTGACACGCTGGCATCCAGCGTGAGCTGGATGCCAAGGTATTGGTCCAGTGTGGTACGGTCGGTAAAGCACTGCGTTCCTGTCACAAGGTTCGTAGGGTCGAGTCTCCGTCGGCCAGAGATCAGTGTTTGTGAATATTTCGCCTGCTCTTGGAATTCCTAGTAATATATATATATATATATATATATATATATATATATATATATATATATATATATATATATATATATATATATATATATATATATGTCGTGCCGACTAGGTAAAAGTGGTCAATTAGCAAGATCTCATTTAAAATTAAGTCCTTTCCAAAATTTTCTCATACACCTTTAAAGACATTTTTTTCATTTATGTTAATGTAAAAATTACAAATTTTGTACCAAAAGAACCTTAGAAAACTTACCTAACCTTATTATAACAAGCTCAATTTAATTTAACCTAATCCAACTAAATATATTTTAGATAAGATTACAATAATTTAATAATAAACAAACAGTGAAATATATTTTTTCGTTAGGTTCAGAATAATTTTTGCGAAATTATTGTATACACAAATTTTAGCGTGCCTTATTCGGCAAGAAGAGCTTTGCTATTAAAGCCAAAATCGCAGGTTTTACCTATTCGGCACGACATATATATATATATATATATATATATATATATACACACAAAGAGACAGAGAGAGAGAAGGAGTAATGGTGAGTGCAAGAGAAATAAAAGACCCAAGACAAGGAAGCCAGAAAAGGATAATAAAACAGTGGATTTGTTGAGAGTGTAAGAATGAGTGGGGCCTTAGTGGAGAGATTTTCCGAGAGGATTGTGGCATACGTCTCTGGATTGTAGAGTGCGGCAGTGTGAGTGAGTGCAGGGCGGCGTGAGTGAGTGCGTGAAGGGAAAAGTGCCTTGAAAACTGCGCTAGTGTTGGCCTGGATTTTTGAGGAGATTGGAAGGCGAAGAGAGGGTGTACGATATTGCTGAAGAGTGTGTTGGGTGTCATGAAGAGTGTGTTGGGTGTCATGAAGAGTGTGTTGGTGCTGCAGATGGGTTTATTTTGGAGAGGGAGTTGGTACTTGTTGGAGAGAGTGCTAAGGATGTTGGAGATGGTGTTAGTAGTGTTGAAGGAGGAAAGGTTGGTGTTGGAGTGGATACTGATGAAGTTGGAAAGGTTTTGTTTAGAGGAGATTGAGGATTCTAAGGAAAGGATGGTGGAGACGGTGATCGTGATGTAGGAGACTTTTTTTGGGGAAAAAAACGAGGTTTTCAAGGAAAGAAAGGTAATAATGAGGGTGGTTTTTTTTTAGAGGAGATTGAGGTTTTCAGGGAAAGAATGATGTTGAAGAGGGTGTTGATGTTGGAGGCGACCGAGGCTTCAATGGAAGCCTCGATCGCCTCTCCAACACCGTTGGAGAGGGTGTTGATGATTTTGAGAGGTTTTCTTTTGGTGATTAAGGGTTTCAGTGAACGGATGGTATTGGAGAGGGGGGCGTATATGTTATTGAAATAGGTTTTTTGAGAAAACTGAAGCTTCAAGTAAAAGACAGAAAATGATTTTGCAGTTGTTGTTCATGGTGGCTAGCACGATCAATTAACACTAGAGAATTTGGTATAAATAACACCAAAAACGTTAATAAACAAGATGCATGGCAACAGAACCAACATGGAGGCCCGTCAAATAATCCAGGGAGATGGAAAAATAAACACATAAGCAGTATAATGTGATCCTTTATTGACAACGTTTCGCCCACGCAGTGGGCTTTATCGAGTCACAGACAGATCTACTTGGAAAATGAGTATCATAGATTATATATAGGATATTGTCAGGTGGAGAATGCTGGGTCAGGTGGAGAAAGCTGCATGTGACAGTCTAAAAAGTAGTGTAATAGTTTAAAACCTTGTGTGACTTAAAGGACCTGCAGGGAGATGTTCCAAGCAGCCAGCTTTCTTAAAGTGGTAACCGGGACACTTTGTGCCATGCAACATTCCTCCGACGCATTTCCCAATTCTCTCAGGCCCTGGTGACTTGACCTTTTCCGTCCTTTGGCGCTGAAAGTTGTGAAACAGTTAAAGGGGAAGGGAGGCTGAGAAACTGCTGGAAAACTGCTGGAAGGGAAAACTGTTGGTGGGTCGTGCTAGTGGACTGCTGGTGAAAGTGTTGGGAAAACTGCTGGTGGAGTAGTGCTGGGGAAGGTGCTACGGGGCCTCATGACATGAAGGGTGGTTGGTTCAGCCAGCATTCGGGAAACTGATTTTAAGTTCTAAGGGTGCTAAGGGATGTTATGAGTATTGGGAGATTCAAGGGGTACTAGGAAATCCCTTGGATGCTATCAGATGCTAGGGGAGCTAGGGAGTGCTAAAGCATTATAAGACAGTTTGTGGGATTCTAGAAGAGCTGAAGGATGCTAGGGGTATCGAGAAAGATCCTGATGAGGTGAAGTCTGATAGGCAAGTATGTAGGCAGTTCCAGTCTGACCTTTAAGCACATGATTGGCCAGTTAAATGAACCAGCCTTATCAAAGCCATGACTGAAATGAGGTTTCTAATTAACAGTTTGCTGTTGTGGTCATTGAAAGTTGCAAATAGAATTTCAGTGATTGAGAGCCGTTAAATGAGTAGGGAAGTTTGCTGTATGAGTGTGTGTGTGTGTGTGTGTGTGTGTTTGTTTGTGTGTGTGTGTGTATGTGTGTGTGTATGTATATGTGTGTGTGTATGTGTGTGTGTATGTGTGTATGTATGTGTGTGTGTGTGTGGTTGTGTGTGTGTGTGTGTGTGTGTGTGTGTGTGTGTGTGTGTGTGTGTGTGTGTGTGTGTGAAGCAGAGAGAGAGAGAGAGAGAAATAGAGAAAGAGCGTATTCAGAGTAATAATGAAACCCATACAGTGAACATAAAAAAGAGGCACTATGAAGAACGATATAAAACACAATGAATCGATCCTGTACTAAAAGAAACGCAAAATAACCGCACACATAAAAATACCAATAGAATCCTTGATTAAAAGAAAGAAAAAGATCCATAAGACAGACCAATATTTCCCTCAAATCCGTCCCTCTCTTGAGAAAGAAAGTTTGAGAAGAATTCCGAGCACTTGTTTACTTGGCTATGTCTCAAGTTGGACCTCTCGGGGTCTTTTGAACTTGAAGAACTTGCATGAAGGGTTTGGAGCCTAACTGTGGAAGGCCTCTGACAACTGCTCAAATTATCAGGTTATAGTTCATTATTATTGTTATTATTGTTATTATTATTATTATTATTATTATTATTATTATTATTATTATTATTATTATTATTATTATTATTATTATTATTATTATTATATTATTATTATATTATTATCAGTGTCTTTGAACCGACTCCATCAGAATTTGTGTAAACTTTCTATGGCTTTGGCCCTACTCTGTGTGCTTCTATACCAACTTTCAGTGCCTTTATACTGACTTCCTGTGCTTCTATACTGTCTACCTGTGTTTCTATACTGACTACCTGTGCTTCTATACTGACTACCTGTGCTTCTATACTGACTACCTGTGATTCTGTACTGACTACGCGTGCTTCTATACTGACTACCTGTGCTTCTATGCTGACTATCTCTGCCTTTATTCTACCTATACTTTTTACTGACTACCTGTGCTTCTATACTGATTACTTGTGCTTCTACTGATTACCTGTGCTTCTATACTGACTACCTGTGATTCCGTACTGACTACCTGTGCTTCTATACTGACTACCTGTGCTTCTGTACTGACTACCTGTGCTTCTATACTGACTACCTGTGCTTCTATACTGACTACCTGTGCTTCTTTTCTGACTACCTGTGCTTCTATACTGACTACCTGTGCTTCTATACTGACTACCTGGGATTCTATACTGACTAACTGTGCTTCTATACTGACTATCTCTGCCTTTATTATACCTATGCTTTTTACTGACTACCTGTGTCATTATACTGACTAACTATACATGTATACTGACTACCTGTGCTTCTATACTGACTACCTGCGCTTCTATACTGACTACCTGCGCTTCTATACTGACTACCTGTGCTTCTGTACTGACTACCTGTGCTTCTATACTGACTACCTGTGCTTCTGTACTGACTACCTGTGCTTCTATACTGACTAACTGTGCCATTATACTGACTAACTATACCTGTATACTGACTACCTGTGCTTCTATACTGACTACCTGCGCTTCTATACTGACTACCTGCGCTTCTATACTGACTACCTGTGCTTCTATACTGACTACATGTGCTTCTGTACTGACTACCTGTGCTTCTATACTGACTAACTGTGCCATTATACTGACTAACTATACCTGTATACTGACTACTTGTGCTTATATACTGACCTGTGCTTTTATAATGACTTCCTGTGCCTTTGAACCGATGTCAAAAAGAAACATCGGCAGTAAAATAATTGTAACAGAAACGAGGCAAAAGGTTTCTTTTACTATACAGCAGAGGTCATCAACCTCTTTTCAAGTGGGCCACATTAAAGTTGAAAATTCACATAGAGACTGCACTTCAAAAACATAAAGTGAAATGCAAATGCAGGTAATTTACACTCGACATTTTGGAAAACCATTAAGTGAAAATTAACCACAACATATATATATATATATATATATATATATATATATATATATATATATATATATATATATATATATATATATATATATATATATATATATATATATATTTCTCAAGGTCATGGGACTGACCCCATCGAAGTTTACTTTTCTTCGAGGCTGAGGGACTGATCACAACACCTTTACTTCTCCACCGCTCATACTGTCTCCGTATTTAATAACCTGTGTATTCGATTGAGGAAGGCAACTGTGTAGCGAACCGTTTTGCAAATAACGATTCCTAATTGTTGCACATGTGTCTTATATTTGCATTTGTGGCTTGATTCCGGTACTTATGGCTATATACCAACATTCTTGGTTATATTGCCGTACACGGTTATACTCGAGTTAGATTTATACTACTCGTATCCCCTCAAATTTCTGTTAGGGTTGTCCACTGCCAAATATTCTTCATTCTTGATGAGATTAACAAAATATAATATTACATATAATGGACGGAAGTTGTGTTGATCTTCTCTTTTTTCAACAAATACTACAGATTTCGCAACTGTGCTAATACCTCATGCAAATGATGAAATTTACCGATAAAGGGCAATATTTGCGGACAATAAAATCACGTTGTAACTAAGGTTCGTTACATTTGACTAAAAACAGGTAGGCTTTGTTGCAATTAGTTCATGGTCATTTGCATTGCCTGAATGTTGCAACGACCAAGGATTGAGCTGACATGTCAGAAGTAACGTGTCCACTAACAGCCTGAGTGACACGACCGAGAACTTGGATATTCACTCACAAGACGAGCGGTAATGTTCAATGTTATCTTCAGAGTAATGTGCTCACTCACTAAAAGAGTGCCACTGCCCGATCCGTTTTTTCAAATGATGAAATGTTCACACACATACATGCACACACACACACAAACACACACACACACACACAGGTTTGCAACAAGACTAGTCCCGGAGCTAAGGGGTATGTCCTACGAGGGGAGGTTAAGGGAAATCGACCTGACGACACTGGAGGACAGGAGAGATAGGGAGACATGATCCAATCATATAAGATACTTAGAGAGATTAACAAAGTGAAAGAGACAGAATGTTCAGAGGATGTGACACATTTACAACAAGGACACAGATGCAATGTGTAAGACCCAGAAATCATAGATATGTAGGAATATTTCGTTCAGTCACAGTTGTCTGGTTGTTAATTGTAAAAAGTTAGGTTGCGATGTAGTTGAGGCATGATTGCCTATTACATAGCTTTAAGCAGAGGAATGGATAAAGTCCATGGCCAGGGAGATGACCCAGAGCGGATTTCACTGAAGAGGCGGGGCCAGGAGCTGACTCGACCCTGCAACCACAACTAGGTGAGTACAACTAGTGATACACACACACACATACATGCACACACACACACACACACAACACACACACACACACACAACATACATGCACACACACACACACACACACACACACACATACATGCACACACACACACATACATGAACACACACACTCCGAAGTGTCCCTATTTACAGATGATGTGAAGTTGATGAGAAGAATTCAATCAGAAGAGGACCAGGCAGAACTACAAAGGGATCTGGACAGGCTGCAAGCTTGATCCAGCAATTGGCTCCTGGAGTTCAACCCCACCAAATGCAAAGTCATGAAGATTGGAGAAGGACAAAGAAGACCGCAGACTGAGTACAGTCTAGGGGGCCAGAGACTACAAACCTCAATCAAGGAAAAAGATCTTGGGGTGAGTATAACACCAGGCACATTTTTTGAGGCGCACATCAACCAAATAACTGCTGCAGCATATGGGCACCTAGCTAACCTAAGAACAGCATTCCGACATCTTAATAAAGAATCGTTCAGGACCCTGTACACTGTGTACGTTAGGCCCATACTGGAGTATGCAGCACCAGTTTGGAACCCACATCTAGCCAAGCACGTAAAGCTAGAGAAAGTGCAAAGGTTTGCAACAAGACTAGTCCCGGAGCTAAGGGGTATGTCCTACGAGGAGAGGTTAAGGGAAATCGACCTGACGACACTGGAGGACAGGACAGATAGGGGGGGACATGATAACGACATATAAGATATTGAGAGGAATAGACAAGGTGAACAGAGACAGAAGGTTCCAGAGATGGGACACAGCAACAAGGGGACACAGTTGGAAGTGAAGACTCAAATGAATCACAGGGATGTTATGAAGTATTTCTTCAGTCATAGAGTGGTCGGGAAGTGGAATAGCTTGGGAAGCGATGTAGTGGAGGCAGGTTCCATACATAGCTTTAAGGAGAGGTATGATAAAGCTCATGGAGCAGGGAGCGTGACCCAGTAGCGGCCAGTGAAGAGGCGGGGCCAGGAGCTATGAATCGACCCCTGCAACCACAACTAGGTGAGTAGGTGAGTACACACATACATGCACACACACACACATACACACACACACACACACACACACACATACACACACACACACACACACACACGTTGATGGAAATAGGACTAACAACACTGGAGGAAAGAAGGGTCAGAGGAGACATGATAATGACATACAAAATACTGCGGGGAATTGACAAGGTAGACAGTGACAGGATGTTCCAGAGAAGGAACACAGAAACAAGGGGACACAACTGGAAGCTGAAGACTCAGATGAGTCAAAGGGATGTTAGGAAGCATTTCTTCAGCCACAGAGTAGTCAGGAAGTGGAATAGTCTAGAGAAAGATATAGTGGAGGCAGGAACCATACATAGTTTTAAGACAATGTATGATAAAGCTCATGGAGCAGGGAGAGCAGAAACCCAGTAGCTGACAGCGAAGAGGCGGGGCCAGGAGCTGAGTCTCGACCCCTGCAACTACAATTAGGTGAGTACAATTAGGTGAGTACACACACACAGACACACGCACACACACACACACACGCAAATGTAGTCCCAATTTTTAAGAAAGGAGACAGACACGAGGCATTAAACTACAGACCTGTGTTACTGACGTGTATAGTATGCAAAGTCATGGAGAAGATCATCAGGAGGAGAGTGGTGGAGCACCTAGAAAGACTCAAGCTTATAAACGACAACCAGCACGGTTTCAGGGAAGGAAAATCCTGTGTCACAAACCTACTGGAGAAAATTTGATGACAAGGTAACAGAAGTAAGACACTAGAGAGAGGGGTGGATAGACTGCATTTTTTTGGACTGCAAGAAGGCGTTCGACACAGTTCCTCACAAGAGATTAATGCAAAAGCTAGAGGATCAGGCACACGTAACAGGAAAAGCACTGCAATGGATCAGAGAATATCTGACAGGGAGGCAACAACGAGTCATGGTACGTGACGAGATGTCAGAGTGGGCACCTGTGACGAGTGGAGTTCCACAAGGGTCAGTCCTAGGACCTGTACTGTTTTTGGTATATGTGAATGACATAACGGAAAGGGTAGACTCAGAAGTGTCCCTGTTTGCAGATGATGTGAAGTTAATGAGAAGAATCAAATCAATCGAGGGTCAGGCAGGACTACAAAGAGACCTGGACAGGCTGCAAGCCTGGTCCAGTAACTGGCTCCTTGAATTTAACCCTGCCAAATGTAAAGTCATGAATATCGGGGAAGGGCAAAGAAGACCGCAGACAGAGTATAGTCTAGGTGGCCAAAGACTGCAAACCTCACTCAAAGAAAAAGATCTTGGGGTGAGTATAATACCGAGCACATCTCCTGAGGCACACACCAATCAGATAACTGCTGCAGCATACGGGCGGCTGGCAAACCTAAGAATAGCGTTCCAATACCTCACTAAGGAATCATTCAAGACTCTGTATACCATATACCTCAGGCCCATACTGGAGTATGCAGCACCAGTTTGGAACCCACACCTGGTCAAGCACGTCAAGAAATTAGAGAAAGTGCAAAGGTTTGCAACAAGACTAGTCCCAGAGCTAAGGAATTGTCCTACGAAGAAAGGTTAAGGGAAATCGGCCTGACGACACTAGAGGACAGGAGGGTTAGGGGAGACATGATAACGACATATAAAATAATGCGAGGAATAGATAAGGTGGACAGAGACAAGATGTTCCAGAGAGGGGACACAGAAACAAGGGGTCACAATTGGAAGTTGAAGACTCTTATGAGTCAAAGGGATGTTAGGAAGTATTTCTTCAGTCATAGAGTTGTCAGGAAGTGGAATAGCTTAGAAAGCGACATAGCGGAGGCAGGAACCATAAATAGTTTTAAGACTAGGTTTGATAAAGCTCATGGAGCAGGGAGAGAGAGGACCTAGTAGCAATCAGTGAAGAGGCGGGGCCAGGAGCTATGACTCGCCCCCTGCAACCAAAATAGGTGAGTACAAATAGGTGAGTACACACACACATACACACACATACACAAACTGATGTACAGTCACATCAGAAGGAAGACAACAGTTAAAGACCAGGTGATAAGGCTGAGGAGAGAAGATGGGGAACTCACACGTAACGATCAAGAGGTATGTGAGGAGCTCAACTTGAGGTTTAAGGAAGTATTCACAGTGGAGGAAGGAAGGCAGCTGGGTAGACAGGACGGGGTGCATCACCAACAAGGGATGTATCAAGTGCTAGAGGGCATACACACAACTGAGGAGGAGGTGAAGCAGTTACTCAGTGACCTTGATACCTTAAAGGCGATGGGTCCGGACAATATCTCCCCGTGGGTTCTTCGGGAAGGAGCTGAGGTACTGAGTGTGCCACTTACCATAATATTCAACACATCCCTTGAAAACGGGCAGATACCTGAGGTATGGAAGAAGGCCGACGTAGTCCCCATCTTTAAAAAAGGAGACAGAAAAGAGGCACTAAACTATAGATCGGTGTCACTTAAATGTATAGTGTGCAAAGTCCTGGTGAAAATCATCAGGAAAAGAATGGTGGAGCACCTCGAGCTGAATAGGATAATAAACACCAGACAGCACGGATTCCGGGAAGGCAAATCCTGTGTAACAAACCTCCTAGAGTTCTATGATAAAGTAACAGAGGTAAGACAAGAGAGAGAAGGGTGGGTTGATTGCCTTTACCTAACCTTACCTAACCTAACCTAACCTAACCTAACCTAACCTAACTGTCGTGTGGGTCTTGGGAGAGATATATAGGAGTAATGTGCATAAACGTTGAACTACGAACCGGGTGTTTTAGTACAGTTGGCACAACAGTTCAGAAGAAACACACTCAGGGACGCTCGAACCTGGTTCGCAGCCAATAAACTGCTTGCAAGACCAGTTAAGGGTGAAATAATCCACACTTAATGCTTGTGTGGGTGGATGCACGTGGTCAAGGCGTCCGTCTGCCTTAGCGTGGGTGGTGGGGGTGTGGTGGCTGGTAGGGTTAGCCCACACTGCTTCCGCGTGCGCCTGTGGCTACGCCGTTTACATGAACTTAACCCAGGGTGGCTTGAAACCAGGAATACCACGGGGTGTTATTGTACAGAACAGCAATGCACTGGGTACAAGGTGGTATAAATGCTTGGACTCACGTGAGCACTTCTCAGACAGCAGAGTGGCTTACTGGCTTAGTGAACATTTTCACACAGATTGACTGGCTTGGAATCTTGTGACAAACTAGCACAGCAAGGTAGAGCTGGCTTAAGCCTAGGCTGACGTAGCTGGTGGTGGCTTTACTGGCTTGAATGGACTCTCCCTCACTGGCTTACTCGTACAGAATTTCAACCCGGTCAACCCCTCGTAGGTTTTTGCAAAATAAACAAGTAAGGCACTTAGCTGACAGGAGATACTGTAGATATGTAGACTTCTTTGATGTAGGAGCTGTAACGTGGTCGGTCTGGAGGCTGTTTGCTTTGCAAAGTCTATCTCTCTATAACATCGTAATCGATAAAATTACGGCACACCGCTGCTCACCACTTGTCGTGTGGTCTTGGGAGAGATATATAGGGGGGTCAAACATGCTCCTTGTTGGATGGTTACGGTATGTTTTAAGTGAAAGAGAGTCCCGCCACCGTCTGTCTCGCCTGTAGGTATAACGTTAGTGAGGCAGTCTGCCTATGATAGGCTGTGCACATGCGTGAGCCTCTGACGTCAGCGGGTACCGTGACGTCACACGCAAAGGGACCAGCTTTATAAAGATACACTAAACAAGTGTATATATGATACTGACACGACAGCTCGCCATGTTATCGTATGACGTCTCGGCATACTATACAACTCTATAGGCTGAACAGACAGGTGGTACTGGGTGAATCTATACAATAGCAAACACATTATAACTGAACTGATCAAGATTAATACTCCCACTTCTTTAGTTAATGGTACTTAAGAGAAATTTAATGGATCTAGATATAATGGATTACATAAATTACAATTTGCAAATTTGATCGATCAATCGATATGTATTCATGTACTCTTCGGCTTCTGAGGAAGAATAAATATTTACAGGGAAGAAGTTTTAACAGGAAAGATAAACTGGCTAACACGGGTTATGCTGTTAAAACTCAGAACTCAGAGAGAACTTGAACACACAACAATCTTGCTAGATACTGGAAATCTAATAACAAAACACACAGTCAATAATTCGGTTCTAAACTGGATTTTCTAATTTTCTATCTTTAGCTCACAACTTATGATCACTTTCCTACTGGAGGAATAAACAGGCTCGTGGAGTGGATGGATCCTCCCCGGTTGAAATAGTTAGCTCAATGACACAAAGTATGAGCAAAGGAGAACGGTTCTCACTATCTCTTACTGCAGGTAAGAATTACTCGACACCGACACTTTACTCTGCAAAGACTTACTGTCAACTGGAAGGAACACTATCTGGAACACGAGGGACAACAACTGGCACTCTAGTGAGTACACTAGCAAACAGAAACGGCTTTCTGCAATTGCTTTTGCATCAGCGAGAGATGCTATAACTCATTCAAATAGTCTTTCTTCAACAAAGCGTCCCCTGGAGAGGAACTACTACTTGAACTAGCAACATTGCAAGGATAGACTCAGTACTCAAGGCGGTCCGGGATACCTCCGGCACCCTAGGCATCCGAACGCTATCTTGCATGCAAGATATTGTAGGGGCTGAATTCCAGACAGGAGTGACAGTAATACTAGTGCCTTGATCGCTCAGCTACGTTAATAAGTGAAACACATACTTTCTACAAGAACTAATCTGAACTTTACATTCCGCATCACTCTGGCAATTCTCTGATACAAGCTCGAAGAACAAACACATTGTTCACTCCTATATATCTCTCCCAAGACCCACACGACATAACCTTACTTAACCTAACCTAACTTAACCTAACCTAACCTAACCTTACCTAACCTTACCTAACCTAACCTAACCTAACCTAACCTACCTAACCTAACCTGGCCTACCTAACCTAACCTTGACCTACCTACCTAACCTAACACCAACACCAACCTAACCTAACTACCAACCTGCCTCAACCTACCTCAACCTAACCTAACCTAACCTACCTAACCTTACCAAACCTAACCTAACCTCCTAACCCTACCTTAGCAACCAACCTAACTTAACCTAACCAACCTAACTTAACCTAACCTAACCCAACCTTCCCTAACCTACCTCAACCACCAACCTAACCTAACCTAACCTAATCTAACGTTCCTAACCTAACCAACCTAACTTAACCTTACCTAACCTAACCTAACCTAACCTAACCTAACCTAACCTAACCTTACCTAACCTAACCTAACCTTACCTAACCTAACCTAACCTAACCTTACCTAACCTAACCTAACCTAACCTAACCTTACCTAACCTAACCTAACCTAAGCTAACCTAACCTAACCTTACCTAACCTTACCTAACCTAACCTAACTTAACCTTACCTAACCTTACCTAACCTAACCTAACCTTACCTAACTTACCTAACCTCACCTAACCTAACCTTACCTAACCTAACCTAACCTTACCAAACCTAACCTAACCTAACCTTACCTAACCTTACCTAACCTAACCAACCTATAACCTTACCAACCTTACCTACCAACCAACCAACCTAACTTAACCTCAACCCAACTTACCTCAACCTAACCTAACCTTACCTAACCTAACCTAACCTAACCAAACCTAACCTTACCAAACCTAACCTAACCTAACCTTACCTAACCTAACCTAACCTAACCTTACCTAAAATAACCTAACCTAACCTTACCTAACCTAACCTAACCTAACCTAACATTACCTAACCTAACCTAAGCTAACCTAACCTAACCTAACCTAACCTAAGCTAACCTAACCTAACCTAACCTAACCTAACCTTACCAAACCTAACCTAACCTAACCTTACCTAACCTAACCTAACCTAACCTTACCTAACCTAACCTAACCTAACCTTACCTAACCTAACCTAACCTTACCTAACCTAACCTAACCTAAGCTAACCTAACCTAACCTAACCTAACCTAACCTAACCTAACCTTACCTAACCTAACCTAACCTAACCTAACCTAATCTAACCTAACCTTACCAAACCTAACCTAACCTAATCCTAACCTTACCTTACCTAACCTAACCTAACCTTACCTAACCTAACCTAACCTAACCTAACCTAACCTAACCTAACCTAATCTAACCTAACCTTACCAAACCTAACCTAACCTAATCCTAACCTTACCTTAGCTAACCTAACCTAACTTAACCTAACCTAACCTAACTTAACCTAACCAAAACTAACCTAACCTAACCTTACCTAACCTAACCTAACCTTACCAACCAACCTAACCTAACCTAACCTAACCTAACCTTACCTAACCTAACCTAACCTAACCTTACCTAACCTAACCTAACCTAACCTTACCTAACCTTACCTAACCTAACCTAACCAAACCTTACCTAACCTAACCTAACCTTACCTAACCTATCCTAACCTTACCTAACCTAACCTAACCTAATCTAACCTTACCTAACCTAACCTAACCTAACTTAACCTTACCTAACCTAACCTAACCTAACCTAACCTTACCTAACCTAACCTAACCTTACCTAACCTAACCTAACCTAACCTAACCTAACCTTACCTAACCAAACCCTTTAACCTCTAACTACCTACCTAACCTAACCTAACTGCTACCTAACCAACCTAACCAACCTTACCAACCAACCTTACCTAACCTAACCTACCTTATCTTACCTAACCTAACCCAACCTAACCTAACCTAGCAACCTACATAACCACCTAACCTAACCTAACCTAACCTAACCTTACCTAACCTAACCTAACCTTACCTAACCTAACCTAACCTAACCTTACCTAACCTAACCTAACCTAACCTTACCTAACATAACCTAACCTAACCAAACCTTACCTAACCTAACCTAACCTTACCTAACCTATCCTAACCTTACCTAACCTAACCTAATCTAACCTTACCTAACCTAACCTAACTTAACCTTATCTAACCTAACCTAACCTAACTACACAACCAACCTACCAACTGCATACCTTACCACAACTCAACTACCAACCTACCTAACACAACCTAACCTAACCTAACCTAACCAACCTAACTTAACACAACTTAACACAAACCCAACCACCAACCTAACCTAACCTAACTTCAACCTCACCAACCTAACCAACCAAACATAACCTTCCTAACCTATAACCAACCAACTACCTAACTAACCTAAAATAAACCTAACCAACCTTACCAAACCTAACCTAACCTAACCTACTGCAACCCAACTAACTAACCTAACCAACCTAACCCAACCTAACTAACCTACTAACCTTACATAACCTTACCTAACCTAACCTAACCTAACTACCTAACCTAACCTAACTTCAACCTTACCAACCTAACCTGAACCTCAACCTCAACCTCACCTACTAACTAACCTGGCCTAACCTCAACCTAACCCAACCTAACCTACCAACCTAACTTAACCAACTAACAACCTAACTAACCTTACCTAACCTACCAACCTAACCTGTACCTAACCTAACCAACCTAACCTAACCTAACCTAACCACCAACCTAACCTAACTTCAACACACCAACCTAACCTAACCTAACCTTACCTAACCTTACCTAACCTAACCTAACCTAACCTAACCTAACCTAACCTAACTTAACTTACCTAACCTACCAACCAACCAACCTAACCTAACCTAACCTAACCTTACCTAACCTAACCTTACCTAACTAACCAACCTTACCAACAACCTAACCTAACCTAACCTTATACTAACCTTACCTAACCTTACCAACCTAACCAAACCCTTAACCTAACCTAATCCAACTGTCGTGTGGTCTTGGAGAGATATATAGGAGTAATGTGCATAAACGTTGAACTACGAACCGGTGTTTTAGTACAGTTGGCACAACAGTTCAGAAGAAACACACTCAGACGCTCGACCTGGTTTGTAGCTCACAAACTGCTTTAAGACAGTTAAGGTGAAATAATCCACACTTAATGCTTTGTGTGGGTGGATGCACGTGGCCCAAGCGTCCGTCTGCCTTAGCGTGGGTGGTGGGGGTGGTGGCTGGTAGGGTAGCCCACACTGCTTCCGTGCGCCTGTGGCTTACGCCTGTTTACATGAACAAACCCCAGGGTGGCTTGAAAACCCAGGAATACCACGGGGTGTTCATGGGCATACCAGAACAGCAATACACTGGGTACAAGGTGGTATAAATGCTTGGACTCACGTGGCTTACTTCTCAGACAGCAGAGTGGCTTGCTGGCTTAGTAGAATATTTTCACACAGATTATGGTTGGAATCTTGTGACAAACTAGCACAGCAAGGTAGAAGCTGGCTTAAGCCTAGGCTGAGTAGCTGGGTGGCTTTACTGGCTGAATGGGACTCTCCCTCACTGGCTTACTGCACAGAATTTGCAAAACCCGGGTCAACCTCGTAGGTTTTAGCAAAATAAACAAGTAAGGCACTTAGCTGACCCAGGAGATACTGTAGATATGTAGACTTCTTTGATGTAGGAGCTGGTAACGTGGTCGGTCTGGAGGCTGTTTGCTTGCTTAAAGTCTATCTCTCTATAACATCGTAACGATAAAAATTACGGCACACCGCTGCTCACCACTTGTCGTGGGGTTTGGGGGAGAGATATATAGGAGGTCAAACATACTCCTTGTTGGATGGTTACGGTATATTTACAGTAAGTGAAAGAGAGTCCAGCCACCCGTCTGTCTCGCCTGTAGGTATAACGTTAGTGAGGCAGTCGCCTATGATAGGCTGTGCACATGCGCTGAGCCTCTGACGTCAGCGGGCACCGTGACGCCACACGCAAAGGGACCAGCTTTATAAAGATACACTAAACAAGGTATATATGATACTGACACGACAGCTCGGCCATGTTATCGTATGACGTCTCGGCATACTATACAACCCCTATAGGCTGAACAGACAGGTGGTACTGGGTGAATCATACAATAGCAAACACATTATAACTTTGAACTGATCAAGATTAATACTCGCACTTCTTTAGTTAATGGTACTTAAGAGAAATTTAATGGATCTAGATATAATGGATTACATAAATTACAATTTGCAAATTTGACGATCAATCGATATGTATTCATGTACTTTCGGCTTCTGAGGAAGAATAAATATTTACAGGGAAGAAGTTTTAACAGGAAAAGATAAACTCGGCTAACACGGGTTATACTGTTAAAACTCAGAACTCAGAGAGAACTTGAACACACAACAATCTTGTAGATACTGGAAATCTAATAACAAAACACACAGTCAATAATTCGGTTCTAAACTGGATTTTCTAATTTTCTATCTTTAGCTCACAACTATGATCACTTTCCTACTGGAGGAATAAACAGGCTCGGTGGAGGGATGGATCCTCCCGGCTGAAATAGTTAGCTCAATGACACAAAGTATGAGCAAGGAGAACGGTTCTCACTATCTCTTACTGCAGGTAAGAATTACTTCGACACACGACATTTTCTCTGCAAAGACTTACTGTCAACTGGAAGGAACACTATCTGGAACACGAGGGACAAAAACTGGCACTCTAGTGAGTACACTAGCAACAGAAACGGCTTTCTGCAATTGCTTTTGCATCAGCGAGAGATGCTATAACTCATTCAAAGGTCTTTCTTCAACAAAGCGTCCCCTGGAGGAACTACATTGAACTAGCAACATTGCAAGGATAGACTCAGTACTGGCGGTCCGGGAACTTCCGGCACCCTAGGATTTGAACGCTATCTTGCATGCAAGATATTGTAGGGCTGAATTCCAGACAGGAGTGACAGTAATACATAGTGCCTTGAGCTTCAGCTACGTTAATAAGTGAAACACATACTTTCTACAAGAACTAATCTGAACTTTACATTCCGCATCACTCTGGCAATTCTCTGATACAAGCTCGAAGAACAAACACATTGTTCACTCCTATATATCTCTCCCAAGACCCACACGACATAACCTTACTTAACCTAACCTAACTTAACCTAACCTAACCTAACCTTACCTAACCTTACCTAACCTAACCTAACCTAACCTAACCTTACCTAACCTAACCTAACCTTACCTAACCTAACTTAACCTAACCTTACCTAACCTAACCTAACCTTACCTAACCTAACCTAACCTAACCTAACCTAACCTAACCTAACCTAACCTAACCTAACCTAACCTAACCTAACCTTACCAAACCTAACCTAACCTAACCTAACCTAACCTTACCTTAGCTAACCTAACCTAACTTAACCTAACCTAACCTAACTTAACCTAACCTAACCTAACCTTACCTAACCTAACCTAACCTTACCTAACCTAACCTAACCTAACCTAACCTAACCTAACCTAACCTAACTTAACCTACCAACCTAACCAACCAACCTAACCTAACCTAACCTAACCTTACCTAACCTAACCAACCTTACCAACCTAACCTAACCTAACCTTACCTAACCTAACCAACCTAACCTAACCTTCCTAACCAACCTAACCTAACTCCTAACCTCAACCTTCCTAACCTT
>WNWK01004402.1:7500-141325 GCA_009830355.1 Cherax destructor | reverse complement strand
TAAATTAATATTTAAACCCCTTTCCCAGTTAGTTTCACTAATATAATATATATCTTATGCCTTACTTTAGTTCTTAATATAGTTGTAACTAAATAACACTCTTCACTAAATTAATATACACTGGTTCGTTCCGGGTGGAGCTAGAGACCAATTTCAGAGTCTTTTAATGTCGTAGCACACGTAGAGTTGCTCAGCTTGGAGTTAGAGACCAATTTCAAAGTCTCTTAATGTCGTAGCACACGTAGAGTTGCTCAGCTTGAGTTAGAGACCACATTCCTCGGGAAATGCAAGAAGAGTTAATCCAGGAGACGAGATGGTGTACTTCCACAAGGTAAGGGAAGTTTGTTCTCCATCAGAGAGCAAGTGAAGACTGCCTTGGGTCAGGCTGGTGGCCACAACCTTAGGTATGGTGACGTGGCTTCAAGGCGGGAATACCTGACGTTTCATAACGACCGGATAGCTAGTTAGCTACCGTCATAAATCATCCTACCTATTTACACAACTAAGTATACAAGTTTATAAAGTAAGATATTTTTAGTTTAGCTATTACTGAAAATATCTCCAATATAAACTTATATGATAATAGATATACATGAAATATAAAATTCTTATTGCGTATACTTCAAGATACGCAACACTGTGCTTATGGGAGATTCTAAAGAAAAGTTGCGAAGGTTAGTGGACGAGTTTGGGAGAGTGTGTAAAGGTAGAAAGTTAAAAGTGAACATTGATAAGAGTAAGGTGATGAGGGTATCAAACGATTTAAATAAAGAAAAATTGGATATCACATTGGAGAGAGGGATTATGGAAGAAGTAAATGTTTTCAGATATTTGGGAGTTGACGTGTCAGCGGATGGGTTTATGAAGGATGAGGTTAACCATAGAATTGATGAAGGAAAAAAGGTGAGTGGTGCATTGAGGTATCTGTGGAGACAAAAAACGTTATCCATAGAGTCAAAGAAGGGAATGTACGAAAGTATAGTGGTACCAACACTCTTATATGGGTGTGAAGCATGGGTTGCAAATGCTGCAGCGAGGAGGAGGCTGGAGGCAGTGGAGATGTCCTGTCTAAGGGCAATGTGTGGTGTAAATATTATGCAGAAAATTCGGAAGGTGGAAATTAGGAGAAGGTGTGGAGTTACTAAAAGTATTTGTCAGAGGGCTGAAGAGGGGTTGTTGAGGTGGTTTGGTCATTTAGAGAGAATGGATCAAAGTAGAATGACTTGGAGAGCGTATAAATCTGTAGGGGAAGGAAGGCGGGGTAGGGGTCGTCCTAGAAAGGTTGGAGGGAAGGGGTAAAGGAGGTTTTGTGGGCGAGGGCTTGGACTTCCAGCAATCATGTGTGAGCGTGTTAGATAGGAGTGAATGGAGACGAATGGTTTTTGGGACATGACGATCTGTTGGAGTGTGAGCAGGGTAACATTTTGTGAAGGGATTCAGGGAAACCAGTTAATTGATTTAGTTGGACTTGAGTCCTGGAAATGGGAGTTACAATGCCTGCACTTTAAAGGAGGGGTTTGAGATAGTGACAGCTGGGAGGGACTATTCTCAGCTGTCGTATCTGAGCTCCTCTGCAAAGACACTGATTATGTATGAGTGTGGTGAAAGTGTTGAATGATGATGAAAGTATTTTCTTTTTGGGGATTTTCTTTCTTTTTGGGTCACCCTGCCTCGGTGGGAGACGGCCGACTTGTTGAAAAAAAAAAAATAATATTGTAAGTGCTTGTGGAAATGGCACTTGAGCAGGCTTTTGGAATGAATTTTGTTCGTTAGCTGGGGGTCCACTGTACTACAGTATGTATATTCCTTACATTCTAAAAGAGCAAACAACACTCCTTCTGCTTTCTGAATTATGCCTTTCAAACCACTGCTCTGTCTTCTAATTTCTTCTCTTTTGATTCTCTGTATGTACAGGAGGGCCCCCACATGTACAGCATCTTTTTGGTGTTCGACGTTTTTGTTGCTTCAAACTCAGCCATTGTTCATTATGTTCCACCCACCGGTGTACATGTGTGGTCCTCCGTATTTTCTAATTTTTATTTTCTGTGTCATTATAAGTAATTTTTCACCTGTGCAGGATGGAGAACATTGACTGTGAAGCTCTGTGTGATGGTCTTCGTCTGGGAAACAAAGAAAATCTAAAGTGTCTTGAAGAACAAATGGTGCTGTCATTAGATGATATGAACCTGGGAGGCTTGCAGGTAATATAAATTATTGATAACATTTTTAGACAATGCCATTTCTCACCATAATAGGGTGACCCATCACTTGTTCAGCAGCTCTCTTGTTAGTCAGGGGCAGCTCTAGAATTTGTATATAGAAGGGGCAGAAAGGTGGCAGTCTGGTTGAAAGGGGAGAGGGGGGAACGAGTCTTGAGGATTATTTTTTTTTTTTTATTATTTTTTTATAATGAGACTTCGTTATCATTTGAAACAGAGACATAAATGCAGTATTGGGATTGGTGGGTATTGACTTTTGATAGTTTTGTACTGGCAATGGTACTGGTGGTGGTGGGTATCTATTAATGTTGATGGTATTGATATTGGCCAGATTTTGGTGTCGCCCCTTAACTATTCAAAATTTCATTTTTCCGCAGGTGTTGAGTGCCGGATATGTCAGTAATAATTCTTGGATTTGGTGTGGCACTGTTGTGGGTGCCACATTATGGACACCAGTGAGTCTGTATAATGCTTGCCAGTCCTTCACCTGGCACCTCACTCACAGCCCACGGTGCTCTCGCATCATTCCCGTTTGCGATAGTAGGTCAGTATTTATTGTATTTATTTTTGAGTTTCATTATGATAGTGTTATGACTCGCAAAATTGTAATAACAGGATTAATAACAGGATAGATAGGGGTTTGTACAAATATGTACACTATGTACAGAGAGAGTAATAATAGTACAAGCCACGGTCGTCAAGGCAAAACAGCAGCCAATAGACAGAGACAACCTTCCACAACCAGCTCAATGCAGGAATTCCAATGACAAACTGTGAGTGGTATCCATGTCACCTTTGTCATTGTTAAACTCGCATTATAATTGGCTGAACCGAGTCGTTGATTTGATGATGGGGCCCCATCTCAAACCTTAACGATGGTTCGCTGGTTGGAGGGGAGCCTATGTGAGTGTGTTTAACATGCTCCGAATAAAGGGTACGTACTCTTTGCATGCAACAGCAAACAAACCATGGAATGGGTGGAGATTGAACTTGTGGAAAGTGTGTAAGCCACTTGAGTGGCTTATGCACTGCTGGAACAAGTGTAGAAGTCTTCAAGAGGAAACTGGACAAATATCTTCACCAGGTGCCAGATCAACCAGGCTGTGATGGATATGTGGGGCAGTGGGCCACCAGCAGCAACAACAACCTGGTTGACCAGGCTAGCACCAGACGAGTCTGGGCCAGTACCGGGCTCTGGGAGTAGAAAGACTCTAAACTCATCCAAGATATATCAAAGGTAAAGGTATGGCCTGGAGTTTTAGGACTTGCTTGTCACGCGCTCAATCCCTGCCTGTTCCATGGTTTGCTGGTACATATTATTCTTGTTATTTCTATTTCACAATTTCATTGAAATGTGTGTTTTGAGTGTTTAAAGTTCACTCATTTTTTCTATTATGAGCAGAGAATGGGTGTATTTTTTTTTAACTCGATTGTCATCTCCCGCCAAGGCAGGAGAAAACACATTCACCATCATTCAGTCAGTGTCTTTCATATAACTAAGACCCACATCAGGAAACGCTTGCCCCATTTCCTAACATACCTTACCTAACCTAACCATCTTTTCAGAAGTGTGCTGACTACACACACTGCCTTCTGACTGCAATATCCCCACCCTTCATTCAGAGTACAGGCACACTGTCCTTTCCACCTCCAGGTCTCAAGTCTGGCAAACTTTAATATGATACCTGGGTTGCAGTGTACTTCAGCAGTGGATAATTCAATAGCTTTATAGTAATAAAGTTTCACTTAGTTTTAGAGATTTTGATTGATCTTTGAAACTCGTAGATTTTGTTTGAGTAAAAATTCTAATTTAAATTTTCAACTGGTTTGCTGAGTAATATACAGTGGACCCTCGGTTAACGAATACCCCGGAAATCGTGCAATTATGTAAGTATAATTTTGTAAGTTCTTGTGGAAGTGTATTTTTGGGGGTCTGAAATAGACTAACCTACGTGAAATTTTTCCTTAAGGGAGTAAATTCGTTCGGTAATGGCACTTGAGCAGACTTCAGGAGTGAAGTTTTTACGAAACTCGGGGGTCCACTGTACACACATGGATGTCATAGTTGTCATGTCATGTGACCTTAATATACACAAATGTATGTCATAGTTGTCATATGTGATATGACTTAATTAGTCAGGTGTGTAGGTGTTGGGATTTCTTCATAGGGAATGGGAGAAAGTGTATTGGGAATGTCGTCTCCCCTCCCTCTCATCATTCTGTTGGATGTCATTTATTCTCAGATTTATTTAGTCTTTGTTTTACAGTATGTTGGTTTTTAATGGATGCTCTGTTGGAGTGTGAGCAAGATAACGTTTGTGAAGGAATTCAGGGAAACTGCTTAGCCAGACTTGAGTCCTGGAGGTGGGAATAGCAGACACTGCATATTGAAGGATGGGTGGGGGATATTGCACTTAGAGGGTAATTTAAACTGATATCTGCATACATCTGGAAAGACAGGGATTGAATGAATGAAGGTGAATGTGTTTTCTTCTCTTTGTCATCCTGCTTTTGTGGGAGATGGTCATTGAGAAGGAAATTAATAATAATAATATCTTTTTTGGGTCACCCTGCCTCGGTGGGAAACAGCCGATGTGTTAAAAAATAATAATCTTTGTGCCTGTACATTAATGAAGTTATTTATTTTAGGTATGTTGTAACACTAAACTCTGCTGGTCAACTGGAAGTGCTTTGTTGTGTGACAGGAGCAACTGTTTGGGAAAATGAGAGTGACAACACACCAATTCTGGACATTGCCTGCCTTCATGGTGACGAACACAACGCTCAGTTCCTGCTTCTTCTCAAGAACCCAGATTCTGATGGATGTCTATTACGTATTACCTCATTTCCAGGTGCTGATCCAAGTCAAGCACTCGTTCATTTTCTTTTACCACAGTGGCAGTCTCCTACCAATAAAGGAAACACCTTCACCATAAGTCATTCAATAGCTGTCTTGCCAGATGTGCACAGACATCACAGTTCAAAGGACCCTCTGAATTGCAGCACCTCCGGTTTTCCTTTTTACCTCCTGAATTAAATTCTGCCTAAAAGGTTTTACTAAATCCCTTCATAATTGTTATCTTGCCCACACTTCGAACAACACATCAAATCATAAAAAAATCTACTTGCCTTCACTTACTCCAATCCAGCGTGCTTACACAAGCCTGCTGGATGCTCAATCCACTTGCACGCAGAACCTCCAACCTTTCCTGGAATGACCCCCCTTCCCCTTCTTTCCACCCCAGATTTATACACCTTGGTAATCCTCTTCTCTAACCAATCTAAAAACCAAACCACCTCAACATCCCCTTGTCCTTCCTCTGATTTATACCATTGGTAACCCCAGGTAGTGATGTATACCATTAGTAACCCCAGGTAGTGATGTATACCATTGGTAACCCCAGGTAGTGATGTATACCATTGGTAACCCCAGGTAGTGATGTATACCATTGGTAACCCCAGGTAATGATGTATACCATTGGTAACCCCAGGTAGTGATGTATACCATTGGTAACCCCAGGTAGTGATGTATACCATTGGTAACCCCAGGTAGTGATGTATACCATTGGTAACCCCAGGTAGTGATGTATACCATTGGTAACCCCAGGTAGTGATGTATACCATTGGTAACCCCAGGTAGTGATGTATACCATTGGTAACCCCAGGTAGTGATGTATACCATTTGTAACCCCAGGTAGTGATTTGAGTTGTGATGTGTATGCATTTATAGCAAAACAAATATTGGATACTGGTGAATGTGTTTCCTTCTTTGGGTTGCCCAAAGTCTTAATTGTGTTTTTCTGTTGTTTACACTTCTTTGTTATTCTGATTTTCCTCAACTCTGTTGCAATCATGCATCAGAGTATGCTGATACAGGTCGGCCATCACTAATCCAGCATCATTGGGATCTGTACTGTGCCGGAGTAGTGAGTTTGCTGGATTACAGAGTGGTTAGGTTAGAATACACTTAATTAACCTATCAATAGAGACTTTCTGCTACATCTTTCTCATTTTCATCACTGCTTTCTCCTCCACTGGCTTGCTGCTGTGGATTTACAACCATCTGCACAATTTCTGAGTCGGTATAATGATGAAATATGAGTCAGTATAATGATTTGAGTCATTATAATGATGAAATTTGAAATTATGCTAGCTGAAATTAGTGCCAGATTACTGATGGAACCAGATAACTGATTGCTAGATTAGTGATGGCTGACCTGTACTATGTTTCCCTTATTTATTAGTATGTTGATACTGTGTTTCACTTGTCCATCAATAAGCTGACACTCAGCTTACTGATGTATCTCGTAATAATTGTAAATGCTGTGCTGGTATTGTTTCTTCTTCCATTAAAAGTTATCAAATATCTACTGTGATTTTATATTATTGATTTTTTTTTTTTTTTTCAGAATTTTCAACTATCTATGAGTTGGCTGTAAACAACTGCACAAATTTAGTGCTGACAGGTGAAGGAACGGAATCTATAATGTTTCTAGAGCCAGATGTTAGTCCTGTCAGCCAGCTCACTCGGTGTCTCAAACTCAAGAGTATTGTGGATGGTATACCTGAGGCAAGGTGAGTCTTATGCTGCGCTTGATTAAATTATACTTATCAGATCAATCAGGCTGTGATGGATGTATGTGGGGCAGCAGACCACCAGCAGCAACAGCCTGGTTGACCAGGCTAGCACCAGACTAGCCTGGTCCATGGCTGGGCTGCGGAAGTAGAAAAACTGCAGGAACTAATCAAGGGTATACTGCATGAGTATGTGGAGGCTAGTCCAGTCATGGTTTCTGAAGCTTTTAGTATAACCCTAAAAGAATTGACCATTAGAATAAAGATTTATCACACTTGTCTAGACTAAAGATGAAATAAGAATAAAAAATTGGTTAGTACAGGTTCTCCTTGACTCATGACAGGGTTCCATTCTGACGAATCCATCGTAAGTGGAAAATGAATATGATGTGCTAAATAAATGTCAATAAATAATTATCACTGAATAAATAAATAAATAATTACTCTTACTAAGTACCAGTATTGAAAAGTAAATAAATTAATACAAGTTACGGACTTACTGCCTTCATGCTGGGTAATTACCTCAAGTTTCATCCTCAAAGTAATTGCTTTTCACCATTGTAAAATTGAAATGTCTTAAGTCAAACCATCGTAAGTTGAGCACCTGTACTATTTTGTTTGGTCTGCCCAGCATTAGGCTTACTGAAGTTCTTGTGTATTCTTATTTTAATATTTTTTGTTTTGTTTTTAAGGCTGGGAAAACTTCTGATGAAACGCAAGTTTAAAGAAGCTGAAGAATTTTGTGTTCGATTTGGACTGGACATCGAAGAGGTTCATAAGGCAAGAGCAAAGTTTTTGTGTGACTTGATGAACCCATGGAATATATCTGCTACTAATATTTCTCTGATTGATGTGGATGGAAGTGGAAGGTAGGTTCATGTTAGGCTATTTTTCTTTAGATAGGTTGTAGACTACAGGATTTGTAGCCTCTCATGGCTAGTGCCTTGATGCTGGTGTAGCTGGGTATGCCTATCCCAATCCCGTTTCCCATGACTACCGCTAGGGGAGCTGTGCCCATAGATCTATGCTGCTGCCTGGTGGCCGTAGGCCTACTTTCAGCTTACCCCGCGACACTCTGTATCTTTCTCACTGCGTTACCTCGACCTGTGAGTAGGAAGTCTCGCTCCTCTCTCTCCTACAACTGGGGCTCAGCAATTGGGCCCCAGGGCAAGCTAAGACACAAACTACCTGTACCATGAACACCAGTAAACCTACGTTACACCTCTGAAGAGTATCATTCACTGCAACCATTTTGATTGATATATTGGTGAAGGGTTCTTGATCTTTGGAATTTGAGCTATCCTCCCTTTCCTCAGATCAACCCTGATTGCATACCAGGTTTAGCACTTCCCAAAGAAAATAATAATAATCTTTATTTCTACAAGTACATGTACAAGGTATACAGATCATAGCTGACATCACTGACATACTACTATATAGAAAGCCCCTTGTTAAGCAGAGCATTTCGGTTAAAAAAATTTTCCCAGGATGCGACCCACACTAGTTGACTAACACCCAGGTACCTATTGTACTGCTAGGTGAACATGAACTGCAGGTGTCTTAAGGAAATACATCCTAATGTTTCCACCCATACCAGGGATCGGACCACGGACCTCAATGTGTGAGCCGAGTGGGCTAGCAATCGAGCTATGAGACACCCGAAAGTAATAATGATAATAATAATTGACTGGACTAAAGTCATGGAGGTGGTGGGAAATGGCTCATGTGACAATAAGATTATATTCTTGGTAGTAAAGTAATTCTTTTCATTGTTTCAGTCTGAGTGAAGAGCTGTTGCTGACATTAGATAAGATCCACGACTCTGAGTTTGTCACTACCCTCTGTATCGAGGCTCCTTTACCAGATTTAATCATCACAAAAAAGAATCTCAACTATGCCAGAGAACGTCTTGCCAAAATAACCCAGGTACGGTACCCTCTAAATTAATTTTTTTTTGAACGCACCAGTCATCTCCCACCAAGGCACGGTGACTTGAAAAATGAAAGTTGTTCTTTTTACATGTAGTAATTTATTCAGAAGAAGGGGATACTAGCCCCTTGCTCCTGGTATTTTAGTCGCCTCTTGCGACACACATGGCTTACGGAGGAAGGATTCTCTTAAGTGTATTTATATTGTGCGATTATTGTTCTGGTCATTTTTCAAGTGTTTTATCAAACAGCTTTTATTAGTCTTATATACTGTACCTGTCAAGGGGGTATGGGCTGATACTGTGGCTCTTGATCCAGGGAATTGGAGCTACTCTTCCCTTCCTTGGATTAAACCTGATTGCCTCCCATTTCCTAGGCAATGTAAAACCACTGCAGGTTTAGCACTTCTTGACAAATATAAAGTACAATAATTACACTAATAGTAGTATTTTTTTTTTTTTTTTTTTATTAACACATCGGCCGATTCCCACCAAGGCAGGGTGGCCCGAAAAAGAAAAACTTTCATCATCATTCACTCCATCACTGTCTTGCCAGAAGGGTGCTTTACACTACAGTTATAAAACTGCAACATTTACACCCCTCCTTCAGAGTGCCGGCACTGTACTTCCCATCTCCAGAACTCAAGTCCGCCTGCCGGTTTCCTGAATCCCTTCATAAATGTTACTTTGCTCACACTCCAACAGCACGTCAAGTATTAAAACCATATGCCTCCATTCACTCCTATCAAATACGCTCACACATGCTTGCTGGAAATCCAAGCCCTCGCACACAAAACTTCCTTTACCCTCCCTCCAACCTTTCCTAGGCCGACCCCTACCCCGCCTTCCCTCCACTACAGATTTATACACTCTCAAGTCACTCTGTCTCGTTCCATTCTCTCTACATGTCCAAACCACCTCAACAACCCTCCTCAGCTCTGGACAATCTTTTGGTGATCCCGCACCTCCTCCTAATTTCCAAACTCCGAATTCTCTGCATTATATTCACACCACACATTGACCTCAGACATGACATCTCCACTGCCTCCAGCCTTCTCCTCGTTGCAACATTCATCACCCATGCTTCACACCCATATAAGAGCGTTGGTATAACTATACTCTCATACATTCCCCTCTTTACTTCCATGGACAAGGTTCTTTGTCTCCACAGACTCGAGTGCTCCACTCACCCTTTTCCCTCATCAATTCTATGATTCACCTCATCCTTCATAGACCCATCCGCCACATGTCCACTCCCAAATATCTGAATACATTCACCTCCTCCATACTCTCTCCCTCCAATCTGATATCCAATCTTTCGTCACCTATTCTTTTTGTTATCCTCATCACCTTACTCTTTCCTATATTCACTTTCAATTTTCTTCTTTTACACACCCTACCAAATTCATCCACCAACCTCTGCAGCTTCTCTTCAGAATCTCCCAAAAGCACAGTGTCATCAGCAAAAAGCAACTGTGACAACTCCCACTTTGTATTTGCTTCTTTATCTTTTAGCCCAACACCTCTTGCCAAGACCCTCGCATTCACTTCTCTTACAACCCCATCTATAAATATATTGAACAACCACGGTGACATCACACATCCTTGTCTAAGGCCCACTTTTACTGGGAAATAGTCCCCTTCCCTCCTACACACTCTAACCTGAGCCTCACTATCCTCATAAAAACTCTTCACTGCTTTCAGTAACCTTCCTCCTATTCCATACACCTGCAACATCTGCCACATTGCCCCCTATCTACCCTATCATACGCCTTTTCCAAATCCATAAATGCCACAAAAACATCTTTACCCTTATCCAAATACTGTTCACCTATATGTTTCACTGTAAACACTTGGTCTACACACCCCTACCTTTCCTAAAGCCCCCTTGTTCATCTGCTATCCTGCTTTCTGTTTTACTCTTAATTCTTTCAATAATAACTCTACCATACACTTTACCAGGTACACTCAACAGACTTATTCCCTATAATTTTTGCACTCTCTTTTGTCCCTTTGCCTTTATACAAAGGAACAATACACGCTCTCTGCCAATCCCTAGGTACCTTACCCTCTTCCATACATTTATTAAATAATGCACCAACCACTCCAAAATTATATCCCCACCTGCTTTTAACATTTCTATCTTTATCCCATCAATCCAGCTGCCTTACCCCTTTCATTCTACCCACTGCCTCACGAACTTCCCTACACCCACAACTGGCTCTTCCACACTCCTACAAGATGTTATTCCTCCTTGCCCTACACACGAAATCACAGCTTCCCTGTCTTCATCAACATTTAACAAATCCTCAAAATATTCTCTCCATCTTCCGATACCTCTAACTCTCCATTTAATAACTCTCCTCTCCTATTTTTAACTGTCAAATCCATTTGTTCTCTAGGCTTCCTCAACTTATTAATCTCATTCCAAAACTTTTTCTTATTTTCAACAAAATTTGCTGATAACATCTCACCCACTCTCTCATCTGCTCTCTTTACATTGCTTCACCACTCTTTAACCTCTCTTTTTCTCTCCATATACTCTTCCCTCCTTGCATCACTTCTACTTTGTAAAAACCTCTCATATGCTAACTTTTTCTCCCTTACTACTCTCTTTACATCATCATTCCACCACCGCTCCTCTTCCCTCCCGCACCCACTCCGCCTGTAACCACAAACTTCTGCTGAACACTCTAACACTACATTTTTAAATCTACCCCATACATTTTCGACCCCATTGCCTACACTCTCACTAGCCCATCTATCCTCCAATAGTTGTTTATATCTTACCCTAACTGCCTCCTCTTTTAGTTTATAAACCTTCACCTCTCTTTTACTTACTGATTCTATTTTCCTTGTATCCCATCTACCTTTTACTCCCACTGTAGCTATAACTAAAAAGTGATCTGATATATCTGTAGCCCTCTATAAACATGTACATCCTGAAGTCTACTCAACAGTCTTTTATCTACCAATACATAGTCCAACAAACTACTGTCATTACGCCCTACATCATATCTTGTATACTTATTTATCCTCTTTTTCTTAAAATATGTATTACCTATAACTAAACCCCTTTCTATACAAAGTTCAATCAAAGGGCTCCCATTATCATTTACACCTGGCACCCCAAACTTACCTACTACACCCTCTCTGCATGTTTCTCCCACTTTAGCATTTAGGTCCCCTACCACAATTACTCTCTCATTTGGTTCAAAAGTTCCTATACATTCGCTTAACATCTCCCAAAATCTCTCTCTCTCCTCTACACTCCTCTCTTCTCCAGGTGCATACACGCTTATTATGACCCACTTTTTCGCATCCGACCCTTATTTTAATCCACATAATCCTTGAATTTACACATTTATATTCCCTCTTTTCCTTCCATAACTGATCCTTCAACATTATTGCTACCCCTTCCTTAGCTCTAACTCTCTCAGATACTAGTAGTGGTAGTAATAATAATAAAAATAAAAATAATTATAGTAAATGTATATACAGTGGTCCCTCGGTTTTCGCCGAAAATTCATTCCAGAATGCTGCTCAAGTGCCATTACCAAATTAATTTACTTCCTTAAGAAATAATGTCACATAGGTTAGTCTATTTCAGACCCCCAAAAATACACTTGCAACAGCACTTACGAAAATACACTTACATAAATGTTCGAGTTTGGAGATGCACGAAAACCGAGGGACCACTGTACTGTTTAAAGTTTAGAGTAACATTTCTGTATTGTTCATTTCAAAAATGTTTTATAAAGGATAGTATTTGCTACAGTCAGCTCTTATAAAGCTCCTCTATATATAGTGTTTTTTTTTTTTCAAATGCTATTGAAAATATACTACATCTAAAACTGAACAGCACTTGATAACCTTCACAGTCTGTGCTCTTCAGTTTGAAAGAATTTTTTCAGTTGAATTTGCAAATGAACACACTATATAGGGGAGTTTTATAAGAGTTGGCTGTATTAGTTCTAATATTTTATAAGAGTTGACTGTATTCTAATGTATTCTAATATTTTAACTGTTTTAGTCTGAGGAGAGTGAGCAGTTAAGCAGTTTGATGCAGCGAGTGAGTGAGAGTGCTTACCGTCTCCGAACCTTTGAGATCATCTTTCCGTCTTCGGATATACAACACTGGCTCGCTTTCTCCCATACTGACATGCTTGAGGAGTTTATTGAACACCTGAGCAGGGTAAGTTTTGACCTTGGGCTGGCTGCACCAGTAGGTCTCTCAAAAACAGCCATAGATATTTTGGGCATACTAGTCGACTCACGATGGGGTTACGTTTCGACGAACCAATCTTAAGTTGAAAATATCGTAAGTTGAAATTGAATATACATGTAATATTTTTTTTTATTAACACATCGGCCGATTCCCACCAAGGCAGGGTGGCCTGAAAAAGAAAAACTTCGTCATCATTCACTCCATCACTGTCTTGCCAGAGGGGTGCTTTACACTACAGTTATAAAACTGCAACATTAACACCCCTCCTTCAGAGTGCAGACACTGTACTTCCTATCTCCAGGACTCAAGTCCGGCCTGCCGGTTTCCCTGAATCCCTTCATAAATGTTACTTTGCTCACACTCCAACAGCACGTCAAGTATTAAAAACCATTTGTCTCCATTCACTCCTATCAAATACGCATACGCATGTTTGCTGGGAAACCAAGCCCCTCTCACACAAAACCTCTTTTACCCCCTCCCTCCAACCTTTCCTAGGCAGACCCCTACCCTGCCTTCCCTCCACTACAGATTTATCCACACTCGAGGTCATTCTGTTTCGTTCCATTCTCTCTACATGTCCGAACCACCTCAACAACCCCTCCTCAGCCCTCTGGATAATAGTTTTGGTAATCCCGCACCTCCTCCTAATTTCCAAACTCCGAATTCTCTGCATTATATTCACACCACACATTGACCTCAGACATGACATCTCCACTGCCTCCAGCCTTCTCCTCATTGCGACATTCATCACCCATGCTTCACACCCATATAAGAGTGTTGGTATAACTATACTCTCATACATTCCCCTCTTAACTTCCATGGACAAAGTTCTTTGTCTCCACAGACTCCGAAGTGCACCACTCCTCCTTTTCCCCTCATCAATTCTATGATTCACCTCATCCTTCATAGACCCATCTGCTGACATGTCCACTCCCAAATATCTGAATACATTCACCTCCTCCATACTCTCTCCCTCCAATCTGATATCCAATCTTTCGTCACCTAATCTTTTTGTTATCCTCATCACCTTACTCTTTATTATATTCACTTTCAATTTTCTTCTTTTACATACCTTACCAAATTCATCCATTAACCTCTGCAACTTCTCTTCAGAATCTCCCAAAAGCACAGTGTCATCAGCAAAAAGCAACTGTGACAACTCCCACTTTGTATTTGATTCTTTGTCTCTTAACCCCACACCTCTTGCCAAGACCCTCGCATTCACTTCTCTTACAACCCCATCTATAAATATATTGAACAACCACGGTGACATCACACATCCCTGTCTAAGGCCTACTTTTACCGAGAAATAATCTCCCTCTCCTACACACACTAACCTGAGCCTCACTATCCTCATAAAAGCTCTTCACTGCTTTCAGTAACCTACCTCCTATTCCATACACCTGCAACATCTGCCACATTGCGTCCCTATCCACCCTATCATACGCCTTTTCCAAATCCATAAATGCCACAAAAACCTCTTTACCCTTATCCAAATACTGTTCACCTATATGTTTTACTGCAAACACTTGGTCTACACACCCCCTACCTTTCCTAAAGCCACCTTGTTCATCTGCTATTCTGCTCTCCGTCTTACTCTTAATTCTTTCAATAATAACTCTACCATAGACTTTACCTGGTATACTCAACAGACTTCTTCTTCTTTCAACACATCGGCCGTTTCCCACCGAGGCAGGGTGGCGCAAAAGGAAAAACGAAAGTTTCTTCTTTTACTCAACAGACTTATTCCCCTATAATTTTTGCACTCTCTTTTGTCCCCTTTGCCTTTATACAAAGGAACAATACACGCTCTCTGCCAGTCCCTAGGTACCTTACCCTCTTCCATACATGTATTAAATAATAGCACCAACCACTCCAAAACTATATCTCCGCCTGCTTTTAACATTTCTACCTTTATCCCATCAATCTCAGCTGCCTTACCCCCTTTCATTCTACCCACTGCCTCACAAACTTCCCCCACACTCACAACTGGCTCTTCCGCACTCCTACAAGATGTTATTCCTCCTTGCCCTATACACGAAATCACAGCTTTCGTCTTCATCAACATTTAACAACTCCTCAAAATACTCCCTCCATCTTCCCGATACCTCTGACTCTCCATTTAATAACTCTCCTCTCCTATTTTTAACTGTCAAATCCATTTGTTCCCTAGGCTTTCTCAACTTACTGGTAAATAAATAAGTAATTAGTTAGGTCAGTGTCAGAGGTCACTTCAAAGCACTTTTGAGACGGCTTTACAACTGAATTTAAAACAAGTACAGTGGACCCCCGGTGTTCGTCCATTTTTCGTGACAGAATGCTGCTCAAGTGCCATTACCAACCGAATTTATTCCCTTAAGAAATAATGTAAAGTAGACTAGTCCTTTTAGACCCCCAAAACTACACTTATAAAAGCATTTAAAAAAATACACTTACATAAAAGGGAGTGTTTTGAGCAGGACGAACACCGGGGGTCCACTGTAATCACATTTGGACTCCAGAAAAACGTTCAAAGACCAGGTCAGTTTTTCTGAATAGAATTGTTCGGACTCTGGTTTGTTTGAGGTCCAGTACGTTCAAACACTGAGGTTTCACTATACAGTGGTACCCCGATTTACGATATTTTTTCGTTCCAGAATGCTGTTCAAGTGCCATTACCAAACGAATTTATCCCCATAAGGAATAATGTAAAATAGACTAGTCCTTTTAGACCCCAAAAATACACTTACAAAAGCATTTAAAAAATAAACTTACATAAAAGGGCGAGTTTGGAGACCATCGTAAACCGGGGTACCACTGTATATCATAAGTCAATTTAAATCAATTTAATATTACTTTCAGTCGATGCAATATTTTTTTTTCATTGTGATCCAATTGAATTTAGCAGAGTTGTGCCATAGCACTTACCTATATTAATTCCATTATGTCTATGTGTATGTTAAAAAATCTTTATTATTATTTATACGTATTTACTGTGTAGTCCGCTGTCAGTGTTTTCACCATTGTTTACTTGCAGGGAAACTTAGACGTGGCATTAACAGTGTGGCACCGACACCAGTATGAGTTCTTCCAGTGTGTGAACCAGCCATGTGTGTCTCGTATCTTGGCTGCTTTTCCACACGTGTCATCTTCGGTACTCTGGAATTGGTTGCCAAAGAATGTGTTAGGAGACCTGGTGAAATTATGCCCAGGCTCGATAGAGATAATTGCCAGCTGGGGGGATGATAGAGTCAAGTAAGAAAATATAATTTAAATGATTTAATTGAGGGTGATTACCACTAAAGATAACTGACGGTAGTTAAATGAAAAAGGCATTTTAATTATCTTTGCACTGTCATAATGGGTTTTTATTTTTTCTTCAGAATTTTGCTCATTTTGTGTTTTAAAGGTAAATTTTTTCATTACACTGGCCAAAGGAAAAGGGGTTACTAGCTCCTGGCTCCTGGCATTTTAGTCGCCTCTTATGCCTCTTTGTATAACGAAAGGGTTTAGTAGCTAATTCTGAAATAAGGATGGTACAAGTTTAGGTAAGTTTTAAATGTAAAATAAGGATTTTTTAATGAATGATTTTTCTGTTTCATGCAGGAGTTTGGAAGTTTTAGAAAAAACTTCATGGCCTTCCAATGGACTAGCTCTGGCAAATACTATTATATCTGTTTTAGAAAATGTTGTAGCTGATTTCCATGCAGGTATGTCTAATGTGACTCCAGTCAATTTACTTTTTGATATGTTTTTTCAAAAGATGTCTTTCTTTTGGCTCTTGTCATTATTTAACTTTCAGTCTAACAGACTGGAAAAATAGGACAGAATCCGCTGGTTTGATATGGAAATGAACGAAGTCTGTTGTTACAATTATGGCAAGACAGTTTCATCTCTATCTACCACAATCATCATTATCTGCCATTCATGTTTCTCTGTTAGTCCATTAACTTGAGGGTTTACTGTAATACTATCAGTATTATTTTATTATTATCATTAATATAGTAAACACACTGTTACTTTTCATTACATAATTTAATTGTAGTGTAATTCTAAAAGAGCAGCCAAAGAATTTGATAACATTGCCCTATAAATATAATGCAAAATTTCCTTTAGGTGGCAATATAGAAGTTCAGATGGCAGTGCATGTTGCTCAGTGGAAGGCTCACAGTCCCACCTCTACTCTCTACCACCTACGTCAGACAGCTCTTGCTCTTCAGGATCTACAGCTGCTCTCAGACAAATTTAGAATCAAAATACAATTCAGTCAATATACGCAGGTGAGTATTGACCTCAGTGGGTCCATATTATGGAAGCATTGGATGACATTCTATTTGTAGTAAAGTCGGTTTAGTGGAGGTTGTAGTAAAGTCTACCCCTCATGTTCTTTATTATCACAGAAAGAGAGAGTTGTTTCAGCTTTACTAGACTGGCAAGTGTGCAGTTACATATATTTTATTACTGATAGTTAAAATTTTTGCTCTGTGACCAATTCTACACTTATTATTGTTGCTATCATGGGAAAATAGTGACTTGTTTGAATGTTACTGGACTAGCTAGTGTGTGTAGTGAAGTCTCCTTTCATGGATCATTATGTCAGTGTTACAGATGCTTTTTATTCTTTAAGTAAATTTAGTGAATTTTTGTGATAGGTTCTATACTTAATGCCAGAAAACTGATAGATGTTTTAGCTTTGCAAGTGTGTATTTTCACTTTTTTTTTTTTTAAACACTGGTAGTCTCCCACTGAGGCAGGGTGACCTGAAAAAGAAACACTTTAACCATCATTCACACTATCACTGTCTTGCCAGAGATGCACAGATACCACAGTTCAGATGCCCCTCTAAACAGCATATATCCCAAGCCCCTCCTTTAGAGTGCAGATACTGTTCTTCCCACCTCAAGGACTCAAGTCTGGCTAACTGGATAAGTGAATTTAATGGACATTTTACTCTGATAATTTCTACACATATTTTTTTTTATCACAGGAAAATAAAGAGATGGTCGTTTCAACTTTACTGGGCTGGCTAGTGTGTGGTGAAGAAGTCTCTCCACTAATGGATGGATTTTTACGCTCTTACCTTATACGCCATGAACTTGATCATGATAGCACTCTGGCTCACTATGTGCTGGACACCCTGGCTTCAGCTGGACAGGACTGGTGGGCTTATGGAGAGGCTTCCTGGGAAGACAAACTTTATGCTGTCATAAGTATCATATCTGATGCTCAGGTGAGGTAACGCTGTTAACTTCTACACAATTTTAACATTTTTCTTTCACATAATTCACATATGGAAACAAACACAATAGCTGTCTTGTTAAAAGCGCACAGACAACACCGTTTACATGACCTTTGAATCACAACATCCCAACCCATCCTTCAAAGTGCAGTCACTGTACTTTCCAATCACAAAACTGAAATGCAACTAACTGGTTTCCCTGAATCCCTCAGTAAATGTTATTATGGTCACACTCCAACAGCACATCAAATCTCAAAAACACTTGTCTCCACTCCGATCTGAGAGGCTCACACATGCTGGATACTCAAGTTTTACCACCTCAAACTTCCTCTTTAACCCTTTGACTGTCACAACCCCCAATCCTGAGTGCTCTCCTGTTGTCGCAAAATATTAAAAAAAAAAAATTATTTTTTCTTATCAAAATGTTAAGATTATTTTTCTGATTGTTTTTATCCTAAAAAATTTTTTTTTTGCGATCAATACTTACCGAGATATGGAGGCAGATAATGAGCTGCGTATGGCAACAGCGGCGCATGCCGCTCACCGGGACACTTATATTTACTCCCATTCGAAGGTTTCTTGTATTTTTTTTTCCAAGTAACTTATGTGGCCTGTGAGACCAAAGTAAGGTGCTGTGTACATATATACACTCGTTGTATGCAACACAATAACTGCACAAACATTCCTTTCTTCCTTCCTTCCTTTCTTACTTATTTCCTTCCTTCCTTCCTTCCTTCCTTCCTTCCTTTCTCTCATCTCTTCCTTCCTTCCTCTCATCTCTTCCTTCCTGCCTTCCTTTCTTCCTTCATTCCTTCCTTTTTTTCTTCCTTACTTATTTTGTTCTTTCCTTTCTTTCTTTCCTTCTTCTTTCCTTCCTTCCTCTCATCTCTTCTTTCCTTCCTTCCTTCCTCTCATCTCTTCCTTCCTTCCTCTCATCTCTTCTTTCCTTCCTTCCTTCCTTCCTTTCATCTCTTCTTTCCTTCCTTCCTTCCTCTCATCTCTTCCTAACTTTCTTCCTTCCTTCCTTCTGGTATCCTGGGCATTGCTTTCGGTCACAAACTCCTTAAAACCATGAAATTCATCTTCAGAGACACTTCCATCTGTGTTAGAGCTATCACTGGGGAAGTGAAAAGTCCCAGATTCGCCGGGGAGTCGGGTATTTCTTACCGCTAGGCATGCTGAACATGGACTACTGAAATGGCTTTCCCACAATGCACCACTGGCTGCCCAATTTTTTTTATACTGCGCACACTGACCACACAGACCCATTCTCTCACATGTGGGCCTACCAGCTTTCTCCCACTTGATTTGAGGCCACTAGAATTTATGCGTATCAATACGTCCGAAACAGTGGCTCGTAAGACGTATATATATGACTGAAACATTCAAAGGGTTAATAACCTGTTGCACAAATAAAAACTTAAATTTTGGAAAATAATTGTGAGAGTTGAGTTTACTTATGTAATGTTTGAAGGTTACTAAAAGTGATAAGCATATTAGAAAAGAGCACTGCAGTAGGCCTACTGGCCCATGCTAGGCAGGTTTTACTCACACCCAAGTATTCTCACTCATATTAGTCTAGCCTGTTTTATAAAGCTATTCGAGGTACAGTACAGTGGACCCCCGGAAATCGAACGCCTCCCAACTCGACCTATTATGTAAGTTTATTATTGTAAGTGCTTTTGTATGTGTATTTTTGGGGGTCTGAAATGGACTAATCTAATTTACATTATTCCTTATGGGAATAAATTCATTCAGTAACAGCACTTGAACAGCATTCTGGAACGAAGAATGTTCAATTTCCGGGGGTCCACTGTATTAGCTTCAGCTGTGCTACTTGGCACTTTGTTCCACTTATTTAAATCCCTGTTGTTAAACCAGTTCTTGTATATGTGTTTTATCTTATACAGTAATGCTATTGTTAAACCAGTGCTTGTTGCTGTGTTTTATCATGTACAGTAATGTTATAATGATGATAACTTCCACACGGGACAGCTTCAAATTCATTTTTTTCTTTGATATAGTGAATGGTAGCAAGTTAGATTTGTGATCAGCTGACATAGGATTCAGCTTCCACCAATGCTTGCACTAAATGACACCCATTTTTTTTTATATACAAGTGGTACTTTTCAGATACGCGCTCATTGTATACTGGAGTGTCTTCGTGTAGCTCCCGTACCCTGGAGTGCTGGCACTCAAGCTGCGTGTAATCTAGGCCTCTCTCATAATAGCACTCTGAGCTACGAATTGGAGGATCAGAGACGTCTTGTGGATCTAAAGCTTGTCTTGAGAAAATATGATCTCCATTTTATCAACATTAATGAAGCAAAGAATGCAGAGGTGAGACAGCATTTCTTGAGTTAGTGCAAAGTTAGGATTGCATCAGGGGTTTTTAAGTACCAGCAGTGTAGGTATCATTAGTTTAACTAATTAGGTATGCAGTGCTCAGGTTCCATTATCCACCAGATTTTGGGGATGTATACCTGGAGTATACCTAATCGGGCCGCAAGGGTGATGACCCCTGCGGCCCGGTCCATAACCAGGCCTCATGGTGAATCAAGGCCTGATCAACCAGGCTGTTACTGCTGGCTGCACAAACCAACATATGAACCACAGTGGTAGATTTCAATAGGAAATTGGATGACTTGTGAGTGCCTGATCAGTGGAATTGTGATGGCCCTTCCTTCAAGGTCCCTTGATGTTGTTCAAGGGCTCTTGATCCAAAGACTTGGAGCTGTCCTACCTTTCCTTGTACGATCCCTGTGGGATTAGCACTCTCATCTCCCCACAAATGTAATAATAATGTGGTAGTCATGTGGATAGTTGCACTTGTTCCTGTAGCATCAACAGCATGATTGACCAAATGGACAGGAAAATCAGGTCTCAGACTGGGTTACCATGGTAAAAGAATCCTTGAAAATAGCCGTAGGTATGTAAAGATAAGATTTGTTCAGATTTTTAATCAGGAGGGTTAGCCACCCAGGATAAGCCAATAGTCTGTGCATCATAGAAAACTGTGTGTCTTAGTTCCATTGTGGTCCTTCAATCTTGTCCCCCAGGATGCCACCCACACAACGGTCGATTAACACTCGGGTACCTACTTACTGCTTGGTGAACAGGGACAGCTGGTGTAAGGAAACACTCCCATTGTTTCCACCTGTACCGGGGATTGAACCACGGACACTCAGTGTGTGAGGTGAGACCATTACCATAGGAATTCTATCAGAGGCAGACGAATGCCTGAAGAAAAAAACTCATTGCAAACCACTCGAGACAGTAAACCCTAATCTTCTGGGTGGAAAATGGCCAGTGTGGTAAATGATACAATTTTTCTTGTATCCTTTTTTATTATTGTTCTTGTTGCAGATGATGTTGGAAAATATATTATCTCATGATGGAGGAACAGATGTGTTAGAGGACGCACTTCATGTAGTTGTGTCATACAAACATCTCTCTCGCATTGATGCTTATGTTACAAGGACCAAGTATCTTCTTACCACACGGTACGTATTTTGCTACTCATATCGGAGGAAAAATGTTAAACAATGAATGTTCTTTTTTTAAAGTTATTGTATCTTGGTAAGAGTCAGCAGATGTTGGAAAAAATCTAAATTTCAATTAGATTAATTGGAATCTTAACCCTTAAACTGTCCACACGTAGATATACGTTCACTCGCGTAGCTGACCAAATACAGTGGACCCCCGGTTAACGGCCTGCTCCAAACACTAACAATTATGTAAGTGTATTTTTTTAAGTGCTTTTGTAAGTGTATGTTTGGGGGTCCAAAAAGACTACTCTAATTTACATTATTCCTTAAGTTAATAAATTCGTTCGGTAATGGCACTTGAACAGCATTCTGGAACGAATTATGGCCGTTAACCAGGGGTCCACTGTATTTTGTAAAAAAAAAATCTTTTTTTTTTTTTAAATAAAGAGCACATTTTTATAAACAGGATAGGCTAAAAAAATAATTTTTTGGGGGCCAGTACTTACCGAGATATAAGCCCGCCAATTTGGTACTGGATGCTAACCTGAGGGCAACATCAAGTCCTGCCGCTTGCAGAAGTAATGCCGATATACTTTTTTTTCTAGTTTTTATTTTAATTTATATAATTTTTATGTTCTGATAATTACAATTTACAATAGTTCTTGTGATTTCATAGCCAATCTTTGTTCTAACACTAATATTATGTACTGAAATAGTACTCAAATAGTCACAATCACACCAACAGGTGAACAGTTTCACCTTCCTTGGTCATTTACTATTGTCTATAAATATATACGAAGTATTTATAGGTCCCAGCAATGTTTTAGACATCCTGGAGTATGTTAAATTAGCCACTGTGTGGCGAAACGTTTTCAATAAAGATACCCAAGTGTTGCATATGTGTCTAATTTAACAACTTGTCGGTTCTCTGAACCATTCATCTACATCCTGTCTGACACAGCAACTTCTTGGGATCTTGATACAAAGGATTCTTCAACATTTGTCCAAACCTTTGGACAAGGACTTACTTCGACTAGTGGTTGATACCACTATGACCTGCCTCCTCCTGCTTCATCTCACCTGTCTACAGTATATAAGCAACTTCTATTTGCCTTATGTTGTATTTACTTCAAGATTGATGGACTGAACACATCGACTCCAGGCCGAGGGACTGATTACCTCAAACTCCTCCTTTTATTACTACTTTCTTTTGTATTGACTGATGAAGCCACTGTGTGGCGAAACGTTTTCTCAATAAAGATACCCAAGTGTTGCATATGTGTCTAATTTAACAACTTGTCGGTTCTCTGAACCATTCATCTACATCCTGGAGTATATATGAAACTCCTTGAAGAATGGTGTGTTGACAAGTGTCAGATAACTCTTGACAGCCCAGTGACATTTGATAAATGTCAGCAGTGCTGGAGGGAACCCTCCCTTTTTCAATATCTGTCTGTCTGTCTCTGTCTGTCTATCTGTATCTCTGTCTATCTGTCTGTATCTCTGTCTGTCTATCTATCTGTCTGTTTGTCTAGCTCTGCTTATGTCTGTCTAACTCTGCTGATCTGTCTGTCTGTGTGTATGTCTTTCCGTCTGCTTGTCTCAGTCTCAGAGTGCGTCTCGTAAGCCAACAGGCATTATACACGATCCAGAAGTGACGATGCGTATTACTTGCCAGGGGTTTCCATGCTTATTATGTATTATATCTACAAGCATTGTATAGCACTTTACCTGGAATTTTTTGGTTATCCTAGGTAATTTACACTATGTATAATAACTGTACTTATGTGTACATGTGAGAGAGAGAGAGAGAGAGAGATAAAGGACATATAGATATAGATAGATATATAGACAGACAAAGATATAGACAAAGATATGGACAGATAGAGATATAGACAGATAGAGATATAGACAGATAGAGTTATAGACAGATAGAGAGACAGCCAAAGCCAGCCAGGCTACCGAATACATAAGAACATAAGAAAGAAGGAACACTGCAGCAGGCCTACTGGCCCATGCAAGGCAGGTCCATGTCACATCCCCAACTTAGACCAATGACCCACCTAGTCAGGTCACATCCTCTGAAAGAAGGAGCATGGCATCAGACCTAGTAGCACAAGCTAGTCAGGTCCAACACACACCCACCCACAGCCACTCATGTATTTATCTAACCTATTTTTACTTTCCTCTTATAAGGGGAGTGTTAATGCGACATGACATCAGTGAATCCCTGGTGTTTGCCACACTATTTGCTCTAGCTGGCACTCAATCGAACTGGTGCTCCCACAAGGTACTAAGTGGTCCCAGATTTTTTTAATACTGCGCATACTGAAGGCGCAGACCCATTCTCTCATGTCTAGGCGACTCAGGCCTATCGCACTAAATTTGAAGGAATGAAAAATAAAATGTTGATCTACGTTCGGTCAGCTACGCGAGTGAATGTATATCTACTTGTGGACGGTTTAAGGGTTAAAATGAATTGACTTGTAATTTATTTAATGTAAAAAGAAAAACAAAAGATTTTCTTTTTACATTTAGTAATTTACTTGTACATGTAGTAGTAGTAGTAGGTTGGTAGTCAGCAACCACCCAGGGAGGTACTACTGTCCTGCCAAGTGAGTGTAAAACGAAAGCCTGTATTTGTTTTACATGATGGTAGGATTGCTGGTGTCTTTTTTCTGTCTCATAAACATGCAAGATTTCAGGTACGTCTTGCTACTTCTACTTACACTTAGGTCACGCTACGCAAACATGTACACGTTTATGTATACACTCATCTGAGTTTTCTTTGATTTTATCTTAATAGTTCTTGTTCTTATTGCTTTTCATTTCATATCCATGGGGAAGTGGAATAAGAATCTTTCCTCCGTAAGCCATGCGTGTTGTAAAAGTCAACTAAAATGCCGGGAACAATGGGCTAGTAACCCCTTTTCCTGTATAGCTTACTAAAAATAAAAAGAAGAAAACTGTCAAAGTGGGATGTTTGAATGTGCGTGGATGTTGTGCGAATGATAAGAAAGAGATGATTGTAGATGTCATGAATGAAAAGAAGCTGGATGTCCTGGCTTTAAGTGAGACAAAGCTGAAGGGGGTAGGAGAGTTTCAGTGGGGAAAAATAAATGGGATTAGGTCAGGGGTTTCAAATAGAGTTAGAGCTAAAGAAGGAGTGGCAATAATGTTGAATAATCAGTTATGGCAGGTAAAGAGGGAATATAAATGTATAAATTCAAGGATTATGTGGAGTAAAATAAAGGTTGGATGTGAAAAGTGGGTTATAGTAAGTGTTTATGCACCTGGAGAAGAGAAGTGTAGAGGAGAGAGAGAGATTTTGGGAAATGTTGAGTGAGTGTGTGGGGAGTTTTGAACCAAGTGAGAGAGTAATTGTGGTTGGGGATCTTAATGCTAAAGTGGGTAAAAATGTTGTGGAGGGAGTAGTAGGTAAATTTGGGTTGCCAGGGGTAAATGTAAATGGGGAACCATTAATTGAGCTATGTGTGGAAAGAGGTTTGGTAATAAGTAATACATATTTTATGAAAAAGAGGATAAATAAATATACAAGGTATGATATAGCACGTAGAAAGTAGTTTTTTGGATTATGTATTGGTGGATAAAAGGTTGATGTGTAGGCTTCAGGATGTACATGTTTATAGAGGGGCAACAGATATATCAGATCATTATTTGGTTGTAGCTACAGTTAGAGTAAAAGGTAGATGGGACAAAAAGAAAATGGCAACAGCAAGTAAGACAGAGGTAAAAGCGTATAAACTAAGGGAGGAGGAAGTTAGGGTGAGATATAAGTAACTATTGGCAGAAAGGTGGGCTAGTGCAAGTATGAGTAGTGGGGGGATGGGGTTGAAGAGAGTTGGGATAGTTTTAAAAATGCAGTATTAGAATGTGGGGCAGAAGTTTGTGGCTATAGGAGGGTGGGTGCAAGAGGAAAGAGGAGTGAGTTGTGGAATGAAGTAAAGGGTGTGATAAAAGAGAAAAAGGTAGCTTATGAGAGGTTTTTACAAAACAGAAGTGTTAATAGAAGACCAGAGTATATGGAGAGTAAAAGAAAGGTGAAGAGAGTGGTGAGAGAGTGCAAAAGAAGAGCGGATGAAAGAATGGGAGAGGCTCTGTCAAGAAATTTTGCTGAAAACAAGAAAAATTTTGGAGTGAGATAAACAAGGTAAGAAAGCCTAGGGAACGAATGGATTTGTCAGTTAAAAACAGAGTAGGGGAGTTAGTAGATGGGGAACTGGAGGTATTGGGTAGATGGCGGTAATATTTTGAGGAACTTTTAAATGTCGATGAAAAAAGGGAGGCGGTAATTTCATGTACTGGCCAGGTAGGTACAACATCGTTTAGGAGTGAAGAAGAGCAGGATGTTAGTGTGGGGGAGGTGCATGAGGCATTACGTAGAATGAAAGGGGGTAAAGCAGCTGGAACTGACGGGATCATGACAGAAATGTTAAAAGCAGGGGATGATATAGTGTTGGAGTGGTTGGTATTTTTGTTTAAAGAATGTATGAATTGATGAGGGGAAAAAGGTGAGTGGTGCACTTCGGAGTCTGTGGAGACAAAGAACTTTGTCCATGGAAGTTAAGAGGGGAATGTATGAGAGTATAGTTATACCAACACTCTTATATGGGTGTGAAGCATGGGTGATGAATGTCGCAGCGAGGAGAAGGCTGGAGGCAGTGGAGATGTCATGTCTGAGGTCAATGTGTGGTGTGAATATAATGCAGAGAATTCGGAGTTTGAAAATTAGGAGGAGGTGCGGGATTACAAAAACTATTATCCAGAGGGCTGAGGAGGGGTTGTTGAGGTGGTTTGGACATGTAGAGAGAATGGAACGAAACAGAATGACCTCGAGAGTGTATAAATCTGTAGTGGAGGGAAGGCGGGGTAGGGGTCGGCCTAGGAAAGGTTGGAGGGAGGGGGTAAAAGAGGTTTTGTGTGCGAGGGGCTTGGATTTCCAGCAAGCATGCGTGTGCGTATTTGATAGGAGTGAATGGAGACAAATGGTTTTTAATACTTGACGTGCTGTTGGAGTGTGAGCAAAGTAACATTTATGAAGGGATTCAGGAAAACCGGCAGGCTGGATTTGAGTCCTGGAGATGGGAAGTACAGTGTCTGCACTCTGAAGGAGGGGTGTTAATGTTGCAGTTTTATAACTGTAGTGTAAAGCACCCCTCTGGCAAGATAGTGATGGAGTGAATGATGACGAAAGTTTTTCTTTTTCGGGCCACCTTGCCTTGGTGGGAATCGGCCGATGTGTTAATAAAAAAAAAAATGTATGAAAGAGGGGAAGGTACCTAGGGATTGGCAGAGAACATGTATAGTTCCTTTATATAAAGGGAAGGGGGATAAAAGAGATTGTAAGAATTATAGGGGAATAAGTTTACTAAGTATACCAGGTAAAGTGTATGGCAGGGTAATTATTGAAAGAAATAGAGGTAAGACAGAGTAGGATTGCAGATGAGCAAGGAGGCTTTAGAGTGGATAGGGGATGTGTAAATCAAGTGTTTACAGTAAAGCATATATGTGAACAGTATTTAGATAAAGGTAGAGAAGTTTTCATTGCATTTATGGATTTAGAAAAGGCATATGATAGAGTGGATAGGGGAGCAATGTGGCAAATGTTGCAAGTGTATGGAATAGGTATTAAGTTACTGAAGGCTGTAAAGAGTTTTTATGAGGATAGTGAGGCTCAGATTAGGGTGTGTAGGAGAGAGGGAGATTACTTCCCGGTAAAAGTAGGTCTTAGACAGGGATGTGTAATGTCACCATGGTTGTTTAATATATTTATAGATGGGGTTGTAAAAGAAGTAAATGCTATGGTGTTGGGGAGAGGGGTGGGATTAAATTATGGGGAATTAAATGCAAAATGGGAGTTGACATAGTTACTTTTTGCTGATGATACTGTGCTTATGGGAGATTCTAAAGAAAAGTTGCAAAGGTTAGTGGACGAGTTTTGGGAGAGTGTGTAAAGGTAGAAAGTTGAAAGTGAACATAGATAAGAGTAAGGTGATGAGGGTATCAAACGATTTAAATAAAGAAAATTGGATATCACATTGGAGAGAGGATTATGGAAGAAGTAAATGTTTTCAGATATTTGGGAGTTGACGTGTCAGCGGATGGGTTTATGAAGGATGAGGTTAACCATAGAATTGATGAAGGAAAAAAGGTGAGTGGTGCGTTGAGGTATCTGTGGAGACAAAAAACGTTATCCATGGAGGCAAAGAAGGGAATGTACAAAAGTATTGTGGTACCAACACTTATATGGGTGTGAAGCATGGGTTGCAAATGCTGAAGCGAGGAGGAGGCTTGAGGCAGTGGAGATGTCCTGTCTAAGGGCAATGTGTGGTGTAAATATTATGCAGAAAATTCGGAATGTGGAAATTAGGAGGTGTGGAGTTACTAAAAGTATTTGTCAGAGGGCTGAAGAGGGGTTGTTGAGGTGGTTTGGTCATTTAGAGAGAATGGATTAAAGTAGAATGACTTGGAGAGCGTATAAATCTGTAGAGGAAGGAAGGCGGGGTAGGGGTCGTCCTAGAAAAGGTTGGAGGGAGTGGGTAAAGGAGGTTTTGTGGGCGAGGGGCTTGGACTTACAGCAAGCATGTGTGAGCGTGTTAGATAGTGAATAGAGACGAATGGTTTTTGGGACATGACGATCTGTTGGAGTGTGAGCAGGGTAACATTTTGTGAAGGGATTCAGGAAAACCAGTTAAGTGATTTAGTTGGACTTGAGTCCTGGAAATGTGAAGTACAATGCCTGCACTTTAAAGGAGGGGTCTGGGATAGTGACAGCTAGGAGGGACTATTCTCAGCTGTCGTATCTGAGCGCCTCTGCAAAGACAGTGATTATGTATGAGTGTGGTGAAAGTGTTGAATGATGATCAAAGTATTTTCTTTTTGGGTCACCCTGCCTCAGTGGGAGACGGCCGACTTGTTGAAAAAAAAAAATGTATATTAATACATTATATTTGGCAGGAATGTTGATGGTGTGAAGGAACTTTTACAAACATCAAATGATAACCTCCAGCGACAAATTTGTCAGAGGTTACTGAGGTATGCTGTTGAAACTAGACTGCTTCCACCCATAGGACACAAGGTACAGTATACCTTCTCTATTTTTAATTCCCTTCAAGGAAGGTGTGCCTTGATCCTGGTGAAAGGCTCTTGATCAGAAGAATTGGAGGTGCCCTCTCCTTGGAGCAAATATTTTCCATTCCCTAGGTGCTCTATGACCCCTGTGGGTTTACCTTCCCTCCATGATTAATTATAATGATAGTAATAATTGATTTGCAAGGCTAAATATAATTTTCTTTGTTAGTGTTATTCTTCTGTTTTATGAGAAAATTTATATTGCTTATTTCAATAACATAATAATTTAGTATCCCTTGTTGGGTATTTGTTTTTTTAGTTTCCTGGTATAAACACTGTCTGGGTATCTTGTTAATAACCCCATGTTTTTTCTGGGCAGTTTTGCTAAGTAATTTACAGTGGACCCCCGAGTAACGTAAAAACATCATTCCAGAAGCCTCCTCAAGTGCCATTACTGAACAAATTTACTCCCTAAAGGAATAATGTCACGTAGGTTAGTCTATTTCAGACCCCCAAAAATACACTTCCAAAAGCACTTACAATATTATACTTACATAATTGTACGATTTCCGGGATGTTCATTACTCGGGGTCCACTGTATTTTGTGGTTACTAATAATGGTTGAATTACCAACAGAATGTTAGTTAAATGGACACAGATGCAACTATTGAGAGACATTTTGTGGCAACGTTTCACTCTCCAGGAGCAAAACGTTGCCAAAATAAAGTGTTACAGAATGACTTCGAGAGTGTATAAATCTGTAGTGGAGGGAAGGCGGGGTAGGGGTCGGCCTAGGAAAGGTTGGAGGGAGGTGGTAAAAGAGGTTTTGTGTGCGAGGGGCTTGGATTTCCAGCAAGTATGTGTGAGCGTATTTGATAGGAGTGAATGGAGACAAATGGTTTTTAATACTTGACGTGCTGTTGGAGTGTGAGCAAAGTAACATTTATGAAGGGATTCAGGTAAACTGGCAGGCCGGACTTGAGTCCTGGAGATGGGAAGTACAGTGTCTGCACTCTGAAGGAGGGGTGTTAATGTTGCAGTTTTGTAACTGTGGTGTAAAGCACCCCTCTGGCAAGACAATGATGGAATGAATGATGATGAAAGTTTTTCTTTTTTGGGCCACCCTGCCTTGGTGGGAATCGGCCGATGTCTTAATAAAATAAAAATAAAATCTTAGTTGCAGCTGTGTTCATTTACCTAATATTTTGTGGTTACCTGAGGGTGAGGAGTCAGAAGTCAATTAAGCTTATTAAATATGAGGAAACTGATGAGGGAAGTGGATTGATTTGAGAGTGTGTCTGGATGGGTCTATGAATGATGAGGTATATCATATAATAGATAAGAGAAAAAAGACAGCTGGGGTGTTGAATCTGGAAAACAGTAGTAGTCTATTCAATAGATGCAAAAATTCAGGAAGAGGAAGAGTTACTGACATGGTTTGATCTTTTTCAGAAAAATGAAGCAAGATAATTTGACCAAGAGGGTATAACTTTAGGGTATGTGGAAGGTATAGAAGTCATCCCAGAAATGATTGGTGTGAAGTAGATTTTGAAGCATGGAGCTTAAGTATCCAGGAAACTTGCATGATGATGTAATGAGCAGAGATTAAGTGGGTTGTGGGAGTTATTGTGCTTCTGTAACATGGGTAAGTTAACATCTATGAGGGGATTCAGGGAAACAGGTTAAGCACACTTAGTTTTGCAAGCAAGTTGTACAGTTCCTGTTCTCTGAAGGATGTATGCAAATGTTGCATTCTGATGACCATTGTAATGTGACATCTATGCTCCTTAGGGAAAATAAGGCCGGGGATAAATGGTGGTGAATGTGTTTTTCCTTTCTGGCTTCCTCTGCCTTGGTTGAAAACAGCCAGTGTGTTTTAAAACACTATAATAGCTTAATGTTTTTTCAGTAATGGCTGTCTCCCACCAAGGTAGGGTGACCCAAAAAAAAGGAAGAAGCACTTTAACCATTTCTCACTCTATCACTATATTGCCAGAGGTATAATGGTTAAGTTGTATTTTGATAATGGTGTCTTTGTAACACTGCAGGGACGAGATCTTCACTCAGCTGTGGCTGAGGGTGTAGTAGCACTTGAAACCTTCTTCAAGAAATGGTATGTAGCAACTACCCCATCGGAGGAGAACATCTTCACTGCTTTTCACAATCTTCACACTTTACAAGTAAGTACTGTGTATATGTTGCTGAACATCAGTAGACCTACATGCACACAACTTTGCTTATGGTGCCCCATAATATATATTGTTTACTTACCTGCTACATATCAAGACCATGGTTCAAGTCCCTGTCCATTTTTCTGTTTATTTATTGACAGGCAGTCATTACAACTTATCGTAAGAGCACACAAAGCAGACGTAGGATCAAGCCTCCATCACATCTTGCACTGAATAGCCCACTTGGGTTTAGTGGGCTATTCAGTGCAAGATCTTGAATTCATTCTTATCATTATTAAATGTTATGTCTGGTGCAGGTTCACTACAATCTTTACCCAACACTGGAAGAGTTAGAAGATAAAACATCTTGTAAGAAACTGTTTGAAGAAGAAGTTATCAGCTGGTGCAAAGATGGTAGTCTCTTGTGGCTTCGTGAAGACAAAACATTACTCCATCAAGAGAGAGAAGTGGAAGAGGATATTTCCTCTCTCACTCTTAATAAGGAGAAAAATGCCAAGAGAGGATTGGATCATCTTCAGCACCTGGCATCTCTCCTGGGTATTGCCAGGGGGGACATGTTGTCTTTCTTGGCATCACTAGCTGCCAAGAATGATGATCTGGAAGCTGCTGTTCATATATGTCAGTAAGTGGAGATAGACGGTTTTGGGGATTTGATGAGTTGTTGGAATGTGAGCAGGGTAATATTTTGTGAAAGGATTCAGGGAAACTTGGTTAGCCGGACTTGAGCCCTGGAGGTGGAAAGTACAATGCCTGCACTCTAAAGGTGGGGTTTGGGATATTTGCTTTTAGACATACAGTGGTACCTCGACTTACGATATTTTTTCATTCCAGAATGCTGTTCAAGTGCCATTACCAAACAAATTTATTCCCATAAGGAATATTGTAAAATAGACTATTCCTTTTAGACCCCCAAAATTAAACTTACAAAAGCATTTAAAAAAATAAACTTACATAAAAGGGTGAGTTTGGGGACCATCGTAAGTCGAGGTACCACTGTATATCTAAACTGCCATATCTGTGCACCTCGGGCAAGACAGTGACAGTGTGAATGATGGTCGAAGTGCTTTTTTTTTGGGGGGGACACCCTGCCTCGGTGGAAGACAGCCAGCGTGTTAAAAAAAATAAGTACATGTATGCTGTTCATCCCTTCATGCTTGTGAAGGGCTTTTTAGTCAAGGAATTGGGGCTATTTTCCACATTCCTCAGATCACACCTGAATGCCCTGGTGCTGTATGATAGTTACTACTTTAGTACTTCATTATAAACATAATAGTAATACTATCCTCTCATGCAGTGAATAATAATGTTAATAAATTTGGATTGTATAATTCTTTAGTTCATGTTCTATTGAGAAATTCACAAGCACCCTCACATCAAACCATCAAAAAGAATACTAAATTTTATATACAAGAGTGACAGTGTGTGTATGAGTGAACTGGACTGTGTGTTAATAAAGAATACAGTCCTTACAGATGGATTAAAATATACATAGGCAGTACAGTAGAACCCCCGTATCCACTGATTTGGTATCTAGGGTTTCCATTATCCATGCTTTACTGTGGCCCAAAAATACTTCTTAATTATGTATAATAATGGCCCCAAAGTGCAAAAAGTAGAAAAGCTGGCAGTTCTTCAAAGTCTAAGAGAAGCCGTTATACAAGGAATCTGAACTATTCTTCCCTTCCTTTCAACAAACCTGGAAACCCTCACTTTTCTTGCAACAAATCTAGAAACCCTTCCCTTCCTTGCAAGAAACCTGGAATCCCTTCCCTTTCTGGCAACAAAACTGGAAACTTTCCATTCCTGTGGAGCTTCATGCCCCTACAGATTTAGTATTTCCTTATGAATAAAATAATAATCAGCAAGCTTGTGAGTGAATGTTGACAATTTGTTCTTAATGTGCTGTTGGAGTGAGCAAGGTAACTTTTATGAAGGGATTCAGGGAAACTGATTAGCCAGACTTGCGTCCTGGAGGTGGGAAGTACAGTACCTGCACTCTGAAGGAGAGGTATGGAGCTTGAAGTTGGAGGGGTCTCCTGAATTTTGTCTGTACACTTCTGGAAAGACAAATGAAAGAAAGATGGTGAATGTGTTATCTTTTTTGGGTCACCCTGCCTTAACGGGAGATGGCCGTTGAATAAAAAACATATATAATAAATAATGTAATAATAATATAAATAATGCAAATGTCTTGCCACTGACTATACACTGTATGTATACTAAACCTTGATATAATGGACATATTTTGCTGGACAAAGGTCTACTACTTTGAGTTTTTGTCCATTAGCAGTAGTGTGTCCGGTAAACTCTCCATTAAACACACCATGTCCATTTCATGGAACATTTTAATACAGTAGATTTTTTTTAAATTGACACCCTTTCCCTCTGTCCATTATACCCATGTTTCACTCTTATGTCCTACTTTGAATGGAATATTAATGTACTTTTATGTGATAGCTTTTTCTATTCATTTTTCAGAGAGATTCTAGCAGATGCAGCAGGCTTGGATTGCACGGAAGTTATTTATGATGTGGTTAAGCTTACTATCGAACATCAAAACTTAAAATCAGGCGACAGAGGAGAATCATTAATGCTGAATGCAACGGCCCTCGAGGAGAGTAGTGGTGGCTCTAAGTCTTGTGCAGACCTTATTAATATTATTTATGAGCTCGTGTGCTCAGCAGTGAGGTCTGTACGTCCAGGTTAGTCCTTCACCTTTGATAAATTCCAAGAGTCTTTCTAATCCCAGAGAATTCAGTTTTGGAGAGGAAATTTTAGACAAGTTTTTGGTGTATCCTGGACCTCTAACCCTTCCCAGGTGGTATTTGTCATGAAGCAATACGATGTGTCCTGACGCAGGGTCGAGAGGCCAAATTTCAAAGTGTGCACCAGGGTCCAAAAATTAAAAAAAAAAAAATGTAATTTTTTCCTATGAAATGGTATAGAATCTTTTTCTGAAGGTAATAAAACAAAAAGTACGAAATTTGATGGAAAATTGACGAAATTGTGCTCTCGCGAATTTTGATACGTCATCAATATTTACGCATCGGCGATTTTGCCAACTTTGACTCCTATTTTAGGCCAATTACATTATTCCAGTCGACCAAATTCTTAGCTATTTCGCTAGTATTATTTCTATCGATTGAGCACAAGAAATCGTCCAGTCAACTGTTTCAACTACAAAATAAAGTGATCGGAAATTGGTAATTTAGCCAATTTAACACAAAGTTCAAAATGCAGTGGACCCCCGGAAATCGAACATTCTTCATTCCAGAATGCTGTTCAAGTGCTGTTACGAAACGAATTTATTCCCATAAGGAATGATGTAAATTAGATTAGTCCGTTTCAGACCCCCAAAAATACACCTATAAAAGCACTTACAGTAATAAACTTACATAATAGGGCGAGTTGGGAGTGTTCTATTTCCGAGGGTCCACTGTATTCCAGTTTCAAAATAGGGTCCAGAATAAACAATGCAGGCATTCCTGGCACTAAACTAACATTTCCTCTTTTCATTAGTTACGTTTTCAGTCTTTACAAATGAATTCCATTTTGATTTTTTATTCACATAATGAATTTTTATTCAAACCAAAAAATGGAAGATTTACTGTTATGCAACATTGTAATAATTGTATAAATAATATCAAAACTTTTTTTTTCAACAAGTCGGCCGTCTCCCACCGAGGCAGGGTGACCCAAAAAGAAAGAAAATCCCCAAAAAGAAAATACTTTCATCATCATTCAATACTTTCACCTCACTCATACATAATCACTGTCTTTGCAGAGGTGCTCAGATATGACAGCTGAGAATAAGTCCCTCCCAACTGTCACTATCCCAGACCCCTCCTTTAAAGTGCAGGCATTGTACTTCCCATTTCCAGGACTCAAGTCCAACTAAATCAATTAACTGGTTTCCCTGAATCCCTTCACAAAATATTACCCTGATCACACTCCAACAGCTCGTCAGGTCCCAAAAACCATTCATCTCCATTCACTCCTATCTAACACACTAACACATGCTTGCTGGAAGTCCAAGCTCCTCGCCCACAAAACCTCCTTTATCCACTCCCTCCAACCTTTTCAAGGACGTCCCCTACCCCGCCTTCCTTCCCCTACAGATTTATACGCTCTCCAAGTCATTCTACTTTGATCCATTCTCTCTAAATGACCAAACAACCTCAACAACCCCTCTTCAGCCCTCTGACAAATACTTTTAGTAACTCGGCACCTCCTCCTAATTTCCACACTCCGAATTTTCTGCATAATATTTACACCACACATTGCCCTTAGACAAGACATCTCCACTGCCTCCAGCTGCCTCCTCACTGCAGCATTTGCAACCCATGCTTCACACCCATATAAGAGTGTTGGCACCACTATACTTTCGTACATTCCCTTCTTTACCTCCATGGATAACGTTTTTTGTCTCCACAGATATCTCAACGCACCACTCACCTTTTTTCCTTCATCAATTCTATGGTTAACCTCATCCTTCATAAACCCATCCGCTGACAAGTCAACTCCCAAATATCTGAAAACATTCACTTCTTCCATAATCCCTCTCTCCAATGTGATATCCAATTTTTCTTTATTTAAATTGTTTGATACCCTCATCACCTTACTCTTATCTATGTTCACTTTCAACTTTCTACCTTTACACACCCTCCCAAACTCGTCCACTATCCTTTGCAACTTTTCTTTAGAATCTCCCATAAGCACAGTATCATCAGCAAAATGTAACTGTGTCAACTCCCATTTTGCATTTGATTTTCCATAATTTAATCCCACCCCTCTCCCCAACACCCTAGCATTTACTTCTTTTACAACCCCATCTATAAATATATTTAACAACCATGGTGACATTACACATCGCTGTCTAAGACCTACTTTTACCGGGAAGTAATCTCCCTCTCTCCTACACACCCTAACCTGAGCCTCACTGTACTCATAAAAACTCTTTACAACATTCAGTAACTTACTACCTATTCCATACACTTGCAACATTTGCCACATTGCTCCCCTATCCACTCTATCATATGCCTTTTCTAAATCCATAAATGCAATGGAAACTTCCTTACCTTTATCTAAATACTGTTCACATATATGCTTCAATGTAAACACTTGATCTACACATCCCCTACCCACTCTAAAGCCTCCTTGCTCATCTGCAATCCTACTCTCTGTCTTACCTCTAATTCTTTCAATAATAACCCTACCGTACACTTTACCTGGTATACTCAGTAAACTTCTTCTTCTTTCAACAAACCGGCCGTATCCCACCAAGGCAGGGTAGCCCAAAAAGAAAAACGAAAGTTTCTCTTTTTAACTTTAGTAATGTATACAGGAGAAGGGGTTACTAGCCCCATGCTCCCGGCATTTTAGTCGCCTCTTACGACACGCATGGCTTACGGAGGAAGAATTCTGTTCCACTTCCCCATGGAGTAAACTTATTCCCCTATAATTCTTACAATCTCTTTTATCCCCCTTCCCTTTATATAAAGGAACTATACATGCTCTCTGCCAATCCCTAGGTACCTTCCCTTCTTTCATACATTTATTAAACAAAAATACCAACCACTCCAACACTATATCATCCCCTGCTTTTAACATTTCTGTCATGATCCCGTCAGTTCCAGCTGCTTTACCCCCTTTCATTCCACATAATGCCTCACGCACCTCCCCCACACTCACATCCTGCTCTTCTTCACTCCTAAACCATGTTATACCTCCCTGGCCAGTGCATGAAATTACCGCCTACCTTTTTTCATCGACATTTAAGGTAGTAGGTTGGTAGACAGCAACCACCCAGGGAGGTACTACCGTCCTGCCAGGTGACTGTGAAACAGAAACCTGAAACTGTTTTACATGATGGTAGGATTGCTGGTGTCTTTTTTCTGTCTCATAAACACGCTAGATAACAGGTATATCTAGCTACTTCTACTTACACTTTAGGTCACACTACACAGGCATGCACATGCATATATATATACATACAGTCATACCTCGTGTTACGATGCTGTCATCTTACGCTATTTTCGAGTAACGATATTTATAACGTAAAAAAAATGATTGCGAGTAACGATGTTTGCTTCGTGTAACAACATTCGTACTGGACGTGTCCGCGTGGCGCCCAGCTGAGCGCGCACTCCAGGGAGTGTCAGTGTGCTATTGTTTACAAGCGAGAGCGACCACCCACCCACACCCACGCATTCATACCAGTATATTGTCATTATTCCACTGTTTTTAGTGCTTGCAACTGCTAAATAAGCTACCATGGGTCCAAGGAAAGATCCTAGTGGTAAGCCTGTGGCAAAGAGGAACAGAAATACATGTACGATAGAACTGAAGAAGGAGATAATAGAAAAATATGAAAGTGGAGTGCGTATCAGTGAGCTGGCCAGGCTGTATGGTAAAGCCTTTTCTACCATCGCTACCATTGTGGCCAAGAAAAATTCACGTAAAATCAAGGAAGCTGTTGTTGCAAAAGGTTCATCTGTGATCACAAAACACAGACCACAAGTGCTGGAAGATGTGGAAAGGTTGTTGTTGGTGTGGATCAACGAAAAACAGTTAGCAGGAGATACTGTTTCGGAGGCAATAATATGTGAAAAAGCAAGGCAGTTGCATGATGATCTCGTTAACACCTGCAGTGTTAATGGAAGGGAATTCCCCTTCCAAACACTAGCATTACTACTCCACCTTCTTCCCTCCTCCCGTCCTCCGCACATCAACAACTCTTCAATAAATGTAAGTGACATGTTATTGTACAATATTTACATGTGTATTTAGGTATTCTTCATTAAATTGTGTATTATTTAATGTCAAAAGGTTCTAAAAAATATTTTATTTAACTACTTTTGGAAGTCTTGGACGGATTAAATTTATTTCCATTATTTCTTATGGGGAAAATTGATTCGAGTAACGATTGTTTCGCCTTAAGATATGCCCTCTCTGACGGATTAATATCGTAAGTCGAGGTACCACTGTACACACATCTAGGTTTTTCTTCTTTTTCTTAATAGCTCTTGTTCTGTAAATTTTCTCTATTGTCCATGAGGAAGTGGAAAAGAATCTTTCCTCCGTAAGCTATGTGTGTCGTATGAGGCGACTAAAATGCCGGGAGCAATGGGCTAGTAACCCCTTCTCCTGTACACATTTACTAAAAAAGAGAAGAAGAAAAACTTTATAAAACTGGGTTGTTTGAATGTGCGTGGATGTAGTGCGGATGATAAGAAAGAGATGATTGCTGATGTTATGAATGAAAAGAAGTTGGATGTCCTGGCCCTAAGCGAAACAAAGCTGAAGGGGGTAGGCGAGTTTCAGTGGGGAGAAATAAATGGGATTAAGTCAGGAGTATCTGAGAGAGTTAGAGCTAAGGAAGGGGTAGCAATAATGTTGAAGGATCAGTTATAGAAGGAGAAGAGGGAATATAAATGTGTAAATTCAAGGATTATGTGGATTAAAATAAGGGTCGGATGCGAAAAGTGGGTCATAATAAGCGTGTATGCACCTGGAGAAGAGAGGAGTGTAGAGGAGAGAGAGAGATTTTGGGAGATGTTACGCGAATGTATAGGAACTTTTGAACCAAGTGAGAGAGTAATTGTGGTAGGGGACCTAAATGCTAAAGTAGGAGAAACATGTAGAGAGGGTGTGGTAGGTAAGTTTGGGGTGCCAGGTGTAAATGATAATGGGAGCCCTTTGATTGAACTTTGTATAGAAAGGGGTTTAGTTATAGGTAATACATATTTTAAGAAAAAGAGGATAAATAAGTATACAAGATATGATGTAGGGCGTAATGACAGTAGTTTGTTGGACTATGTATTGGTAGATAAAAGACTGTTGAGTAGACTTCAGGATGTACATGTTTATAGAGGGGCCACAGATATATCAGATCACTTTTTAGTTATAGCTACAGTGGGAGTAAAAGGTAGATGGGATACAAGGAAAATAGAAGCAGTAAGTAAGAGAGAGGTGAAGGTTTATAAACTAAAAGAGGAGGCAGTTAGGGTAAGATATAAACAACTATTGGAGGATAGATGGGCTAGTGAGAGTGTAGGCAATGGGGTCGAAGATGTATGGGGTAGATTTAAAAATGTAGTGTTAGTGTGTTCAGCAGAAGTTTGTGGTTACAGGCGAGTGGGTGCGGGAGGGATGAAGAGCGATTGGTGGAATGATGATGTAAAGAGAGTAGTAAGGGAGAAAAAGTTAGCATAAGAGAGGTTTTTACAAAGTAGAAGTGATGCAAGGAGGGAAGAGTATATGGAGAGAAAAAGAGAGGTTAAGAGAGTGGTGAAGCAATGTAAAAAGAGAGCAAATGAGAGAGTGGGTGAGATGTTATCAACAAATTTTGTTGAAAATAAGAAAAAGTTTTGGAGTGAGATTAATAAGTTGAGGATTTGACAGTTAAAAATAGGAGAGGAGAGTTATTAAATGGAAAGTTAGAGGTATCGGGAAGATGGAGGGAATATTTTGAGGAGTTGTTAAATGTTGATGAAGACAGGGAAGCTGTGATTTGTGTATAGGGCAAGGAGGAATAACATCTTGTAGGAGTGTGGAAGAGCCAGTTGTGAGTGTGGGGAAGTTCATGAGGCAGTGGGTAGAATGAAAGGGGTAAGGCAGCTGGGATTGATGGGATAAAGATAGAAATGTTAAAAGCAGGTGGGGATATAATTTTGGAGTGGTTAGTGCTATTATTTAATAAATGTATGGAAGAGGGTAAGGTACCTAGGGATTGGCAGAGAGCGTGTATTGTTCCTTTGTATAAAGGCAAAGGGGACAAAAGAGAGTGCAAAAATTATAGGGGAATAAGTCTGTTGAGTGTACCTGGTAAAGTGTATGGTAGAGTTATTATTGAAAGAATTAAGAGTAAGACAGAAAGCAGGATAGCAGATGAACAAGGGGCTTTAGGAAAGGTAGGGGTGTGTAGACCAAGTGTTTACAGTGAAACATATAGGTGAACAGTATTTTGATAAGGGTAAAGAGGTTTTTGAGGCATTTATGGATTTGGAAAAGGCGTATGATAGGGTGGATAGGGGGGCAATGTGGCAGATGTTGCAGGTGTATGGAATAGGAGGTATGTTACTGAAAGCAGTGAAGAGTTTTTATGAGGATAGTGAGGCTCAAGTTAGAGTGTGTAGGAGGGAAGGGGACTATTTCCCAGTAAAAGTGGGCCTTAGACAAGGATGTGTGATGTCACCGTGGTTGTTCAATATATTTATAGATGGGGTTGTAAGAGAAGTGAATGCGAGGGTCTTGGCAAGAGGTGTGGGGTTAAAAGATAAAGAATTAAATACAAAGTGGGAGTTGTCACAGTTGCTTTTTGCTGATGACACTGCTTTTGGGAGATTCTGAAGAGAAGTTGCAGAGGTTGATGGATGAATTTGGTAGGGTGTGTAAAAGAAGAAAATTGAAAGTGAATATAGGAAAGAGTAAGGTGATGAGGATAACAAAAAGATTAGGTGACGAAAGATTGGATATCAGATTGGAGGGAGAGAGTATGGAGGAGGTGAATGTATTCAGATATTTGGGAGTGGACATGTCAGCAGATGGGTCTATTAAGGATGAGGTGAATCATAGAATTGATAAGGGAAAAAGGGTGAGTGGAGCACTTCGGAGTCTGTGGAGACAAAGAACTTTGTCCATGGAAGTAAAGAAGGTAATGTATGAGAGTATAGTTATACCAACACTCTTATATGGGTGTGAAGCATGGGTGATGAATGTTGCAACGAGGAGAAGGCTGGAGGCAGTGGAGTTGTCATGTCTGAGGTCAATGTGTGGTGTGAATATAATGCAGAGAATTCGGAGTTTGGAAATTAGGAGGAGGTGCGGGATTACCAAAACTATTATCCATAGAGCTGAGGAGGGGTTGTTGAGGTGGTTCGGACATGTAGAGAGAATGGAACGAGACAGAATAACTTCGAGAGTGTATAAATCTGTAGTGGAGGGAAGGCGGGGTAGGGGTCGGCCTAGGAAAGGTTGGAGGGAGGGGGTAAAGGAAGTTTGGTGTGCGAGAGGCTTGGACTTCCAGCAAGCATGTGTGAGCGTATTTGATAGGAGTGAATGGAGACAAATGGTTTTTAATACTTGACGTGCAGTTGGAGTGTGAACAAAGTAACATTTATGAAGGGATTCAGGGAAACCGGCAGGCCGGACTTGAGTCCTGGAGATGGGAAGTACAGTGTCTGCACTCTGAAGGAGGGGTGTTAATGTTGCAGTTTTATAACTGTTGTGTAAAGCACCCCTCTGGCAAGACAGTGATGGAGTGAATGATGATGAAAGTTTTTCTTTTTCGGGCCACCCTGCCTTGGTGGGAATCGGCCGATGTGGTAATAAAAAAAAAATAATTTAAGTTCCTCAAAATATTCCCGCCATCTACCCAATACCTCCAGCTCCCCATCTACTAACTCCCCTACTCTGTTTTAACTGACAAATCAATTCGTTCCCTAGGCTTTCTTACCTTGTTTATCTCACTCTCTCACTTGGTTCAAAACTCCCCACACACTCACTCAACATTTCCCAAAATCTCTCTCTCTCCTCTACACTTCTCTCTTTTCCAGGTGCATAAACACTTACTATAACCCACTTTTCACATCCAACCTTTATTTTACTCCACATAATCCTTGAATTTATACATTTATATTCCCTCTTTACCTGCCATAACTGATTATTCAACATTATTGCCACTCCTTCTTTAGCTCTAACTCTATTTGAAACCCCTGACCTAATCCCATTTATTTCTCCCCACTGAAACTCTCCTTTCCCCTTCAGCTTTGTCTCACTTCAAGCCAGGATATCCAGCTTCTTTTCATTCATAACATCTACAATCATGTCTTTCTTATCATTCGCACAACATCCACGCACATTCAGACATCCCACTTTGATGGTTTTCTTCTTTTTCTTTTTAGTAATCTATACAGGAAAAAGGGTTACTAGCCCATTGTTCCCGGCATTTTAGTCGACTTTTACAACACGCATGGCTTACGGAGGAAAGATTCTTATTCCACTTCCCCATGGATATGAAAGGAAAAGCAATAAGAACAAGAACTATTAAGATAAAATCAAAGAAAACTCAGATGAGAGTGTATACATAAACGTGTACATGTTTGCGTAGCGTGACCTAAGTGTAAGTAGAAGTAGCAAGATGTACCTGAAATCTTGCATGTTTATGAGACAGAAAAAAGACACCAGCAATCCTACCATCATGTAAAACAAATACAGGCTTTCGTTTTACACTCACTTGGCAGGACAGTAGTACCTCCCTGGGTGGTTGCTGACTACCAACCTACTACTACTACTACATGTACAAGTAAATTACTAAATGTAAAAAGAAAATCTTTCGTTTTTCTTTTTACATTAAATAAATTACAAGTCAATTCATTTTAACCCTTAAACCGTCCACACGTAGATATACATTCACTCGCGTAGGTGACCGAACATAGATCAACATTTTATATATATGCATGCATGCATGCATGCATGCATACATACATACATACATACATACATACATACACACACACACACACACACACACACACACACACACACACACACGTCCCGATGGCATGGTGGCTAGCGCTCTTGCTTCAGGCACGGAGGGCCCGGGTTCGATTCCCGGCGGGGCCGAAACATTTCGAAGTGTTTCCTTACACACACACACACATATATACAACAGGCCTAGTGTGTAATCGACATGTGCCTAGGACAAAATGGTAACTAACACACACACACATACATCATACCTGGGTATAATAATAATTACATATCCATAAACCAGATAATATTATAAACTAGTGGATTCTTTAATTAGCTTTATTAAAGAAACCCTGAGTATAATATTAAGTGGACAATTCCATATATAAATCAAACCCATATGACCTTGGGCATAACCCCCCCCCCTTCCGAGGACTAAACGTCGCCGTATAAAAGGACTTCACAAATAGAGTGACATAAAACATAAGTCTTTCCTCTGACCAAAGACCCCGATGACAAATTATGCTTCTTCAAGAACAAACTTGAAATTCTTGGGTCACCAAACCACAGAAGAGTAGACACCAGAGCTTCTGGTTGAAGAGGTGTTTCCAGTAAGAGACCTCAGGTGACCCTTGGCAGCAGGGGAAGCCAGGTTAAGACAACAGGAGACATAGCCATTGCAGAAATAAGTTCTGGATACCATAAGGTGGCTTTAGAATGCATAGCAGGTCTCCTCAGTAGTTACAAGAATCGAATAGCTGTAAGTAGGCAAATACAAAACCATTAAGACAATGCCTCCAAAAGATATATAAAGGGAAAATAACTTCCTTTTCTAATGTCTTTGAACAAAAGCAAAAAATTATGAAATTAAATTTAATGACATTTCTTAGGGACGGGAAAGAGCATCTGCAATAACATTATCAGCTCCTTTAATATGATGAATACTTATAGCAAAAGGTTGTATCCTAAGGGACCATCTTTGAATTCTAGCATTCTTAGCCTTCATGGTGTTTATGAATGTTAAGGGATTATGATCAGTTCTTACTCTAATTTTATGAGGAGTGGTCCCAAGATAGACCTCAAAATGTTCCAAGGCTAAGACCAAAGCTAGTGCCTCTTTCAATGGTAGCATAAGTTAATCGATGGAATTTCAATTTAGCAGAAAAATAACAGACTGGGTGTAAAAGGTCATAAGAGGAGGAAGGTTGTAGAAGAACAGCGCCCACAGCGTAATCGCTGGCATCGACTTGTAAAGTAAAGGGAGCTTCGAACACAGGGCTCTGTAGGACTGGAGAGGAACCAAGTAGACACTTTAGACGAGTAAAGGCTAGCTCACTTGCAGTCGTCCATGCAAAGGAAACTTTAGAACTTGTAAGTTCAAAAAGGGGCACCGCCACTTGTGAAAAATTAGGGCAAAACCAGCGGTAGTAACCGGCCATCCCTAGGAACCTTTGCACGCCCTTCTTGTCTTTGGGAACGGGAAATTCCATAATAGCTAGAATCTTAGCGTTGACTGGGGCAACAGTTCCTTGTCCTATATTAAATCCCAGGTATTTTGTTCGGGCTTGTCCGAACTCACATTTAGTTAGAGTGACAGTAAAATGGTGCTCGTCTAGCTTTTTCAAAAGGGCCTCCAGCCGTATCTTGTGTTGGTGCCAGTCATCACTAAATACTACCAGATCATCAAGGTAGGCTTCAACTCCAAGTCGTACATCAGCCTATTCATAAGCCTCTGGAAGGTAGAAGCCGCGTTGCAGAGTCCGAATGGACTCTGGGATCGACAGGCCTTCTTGGACACACGTTCTCAGGGTTGAAAATTTTTTTGAAAAAAAAAAATCTTATGCAATGATAGAGAATCTTTTTCCGATCATAACGACACCAAAAGCTTGAAATTTGAATGAAAACTTACGGAATTATGCTCTCGCGAAGTTATCGATCTCGAAGATGTTTACGCATCGGCGATTTCACCCACTTTGAGCCCTATTTTTGGCCAATTCCAATGTTCCAGTCCACTAAAATCATAGCTATTTTGCTAGAACTCCATTTCTTCTATCGATTGAGTACAAGAAACCGCCTATTTACCAATTTCAACTACCCGAAATAGTGGTCAGAAAATGACAATTTGGCCAATTTCACACAAATTTCAAACGATGCCAATTTCAAAATAGGGTCCAGAATAAACAAGGCAGACATTACTGGCACTAAAATAACATCTTCTCTGTTCATTAGTCACGTCTCCAGGCCCCTCTTACATTACTTTTGCTTTCCATTTTGAATTTTTATTCTCACAAAAAATAGAAGATTTACTGTTATGTATACAGCTGCATCATTGTAAAAATGGTATAACTAATATCAGCGCACTTGTGCAAGAATATTAGACTCGCCAGTTGATGTGTATTGGACGCATGGTGTGATTTGTTTACTCTTGAACATCGGCAAAAATCGAACATTTTCGCTATTTTGAGCTCAATTTCAAGGTACTTGTCATTGTCAAACCAATCAAAATCATCTCTATTTCTGTAATATATCTTCCATTCTGTCACATAAGACCAAGAAAACGAGAATACATCAATAAATACCATACAAAAATAGACTGCAAAGTCGCTGTTTTAAAAAAAAAAAGCGGTCGGAGTGTTTTTTCTCATTATGCAGTGTGTGGTGCAGGAGTTTTTTTTTTTTGTACTGCGCACACTGACCACATAGACCCATTCTTTCATATGTAGGCCTACCAGCCGTTTCCTGCTTAATTTGAAGCCGCTAGAATTTACGCGTACTAGTACAGCACCAACCCCTGCACGTAAAACGTACTAGTACGGCACCGACCCCGAAAGGGTTAAACAGGCCTCCAGGCACTGTGAAAGAAGAAATTTCCTGAGCTCGTGATGATAAAGGCACCTGATAATAACCACGCAGGAGGTCCAAACGACTGACGTATTTAGCACTGGAGACTGTCAATCAGGTCGTAAACCTTAGGAAGAGGAAATTCATCAGCACCGTTATGGAATTTACTCTACGATAGTCAGTACACATTCTATAGGAACCGTCCGACTTGGGTACAAGGACGCACGGAGAAGCCCAAGGGCTCTTACTATGTTCAATCAAACCATGGTCCAGTAGGAAATGTATCTCATCCCTAAGAGCCTTATTCTTTACAGGGCTGACCTGATAAGGTGCTTGTTTGATCGGAGCAGCTCCTTGCACGTTCACATCATGCATCCCCATAGTGCATTGTCGGGGAACATCTCCAAAGAGACTTTTATAGGAGTAGATTAAGTCTCAGACTTCACTTGCTCTTTCCTTTTCTAAGTAACTGAGAAAATTATCTAGGGTTCCAATTATTTCCGAGTTTTTCAATCTTATCTCTACTCCACGGGAACAGTCTTCCTTACTGGGGTTGTCTTCTTGAGGCCGCACGGCAGCTATAGGGACGACACCTTCATGGTATTTCTTTAGCTGATTTATATAGTAAGTATGAGTAGACTTCTTCCTTCCCAGCGTTCTCACCACATAATTTACTTTACTTAGTTTCTTCAACACTTCCATAGGACCCTCGTAATTAGGTTGCAAGGTATCCCCCGTCTTTGTGTGTTATTGTGACTTTGTAAATGGTCCAAGTCGGGCCGAAACGTCGTCGTAAGCTCCTCTCTTTTATATGTGCGGGTTGTGTGTGTATTGTTCCAGTCACGGTATTGTGCCTTTTTGTTATTTATTGATGCTAAATATCAATATCAAACATTCTCAACAAAGTGCTCAATATCAAACATTCTCAACAAAGTAGAAAATCACTTACTGTAAAAACCTCACTAATCACTTAAATATAAAAAACTGTTATGAATAATACATACTAAGCTAACTATTTCCATAACATTTACATTATAATGACCACGTAAACTGTAACTGCAATGCAATTAATTGTTTTAAATTGTTATCTCACTCAATTAGTTGCATTGCTGCAACTAATTGATATGTTCAACTTATAATCAAACTTTATAACTTAGATACGCAATTATACTTATTTTATAAATTATCAACCATAACTTTTTACCATGTAGTCTATAATTAAGTAGTCCTAAGAATGCCCACAATGCACAGCATATTAGGGGCTTTTGGCATGTACATCTCATCAATAACTATGTATCTTGTCTACCCAACCATGTATCATTGTACCATGTCTCAATAAAGTATTATAATCTGAGGACACATCATCAGTAGTAGGAAGTGATTCTGGAATTTTAGCCATAGCCCTGGTTATAGCTGTGAGAGGAAATAGATGAGGACCTTCCTTACATCCTTCAATGGCATAAGCCTCTCCTGAGAAATTCTCTATAATGTAAGGTTCTCGGCATATTCCTCCCCTTCCTAGATCATTACCCACAAGCAGGTCAACCAACTTTATGGGAAAATCAGTCTCAGAAATGCCCACAACAGGCTCACCTTGATATGAATCTAAATTCACATACACCTTATGAAGGGGGACTCTTGTGATGGCGCCACCGTAGCCTTCTAGTAGAACATCCAGGTTAGTATAAGTGTTATCATTTAACCCTTTGACTGTCGGAGGCCCCTCTTGAAACTGTCATTCTATGTTGGGAAATATTCGAAAAAAAACAAATATTTTTTCTTATCAAAATATTAAGATTACAGTGGTACCTCGAGTTACGATATTTTTTCGTTCGAGAATGCTGTTCAAGTGCCATTACCAAACGAATTTATCCCCATAAGGAATAATGTAAAATAGACTAGTCCTTTTACACCCCCAAAAATATACCTACAAAAGCATTTAAAAAAATAAACTTACATAAAAGGGCGATTTTGGGGACCATCGTAACTCGAGGTACCACTGTATACCCATCTGCTGACACATCCACTCCCAAATATCTGAACACATTCACCTCCTCCATACTCTCTCCCTCCAATCTGATATCCAATCTTCCGTTATCTAATTTTTTTTGTTATCCTCATCACCTTACTCTTTCCTATATTCACTTTTAATTTCCTTCTTTTACATACCCTACCAAACTCATTAACCAACCTCTGCAACTTCTCTTCAGAATCCCCCAAAAGCACAGTGTCATCAGCAAAGAGCAAATGTGACAACTCCCACTTTGTGTTAGATTCTTTCTTTTAACCCCACACCTCTTGCCAACACATGAGCATTCACTTCTCTTACAACTCCATCTAAAATATATATTGAACAACCATGGTGACATCACACATCCCTGTCTAAGGCCTACTTTTACTGTGAAATAATCTCCCTCTCGCCTACATACTCTAACCTGAGCCTCACTATCCTCGTAAAAACTTTTCACCGCTTTCAATAACCTACCTCCTATTCCATACATTTGCAACATCTGCCACATTGCATTGCCCCCCTATCCACCCTATCATATGCCTTTTCCAAATCCATAAATGCCACAAACACCTCTTTACCCTTATCTAAATATTGTTCACCTATATGTTTCACTGCAAACATTTGGTCTACACACCCCCTACCCTTCCTAAAGCCTCCTTGTTCATCTGCTATCCTGCTCTCCGTCTTACTCCTAATTCTTTCAATAATAACTCTACCATACACTTTACCAGGTACACTCAACAGACTTATTCCCCTATAATTTTTACACTCTATTTTGTCCCCTTTGCCTTTATGCAAAGGAACTATGCATGCTCTCTGCCAATCCCTAGGTACCTTACCCTCTTCCATACATTTATTAAATAAAAACACTAACCACTCTAAAACTATATCCCCACCTGTCTTTAACATTTCTATCTTTATCCCATCAATCCCAGCTGCTTTACCCCCTTTCATTCTACTCACTGCCTTATGAATTTCCCCTACACTCACAACTGGTTCTTCCTCACTCCTATAAGATGTTATTCCTCCTTGTCCTATGCACAAAATCACAGCTTCCCTATCTTCATCAACATTTAACAATTCCTCAAAATATTCCCACCATCTTCCCGATACCTCTAACTCTCCATTTAATAACTCTCCTCTCCTATTTTTAACTGACAAATTCATTCTTTCTCTAGGCTTTCTCAACTTATTAATCTCACTCCAAAACTTTTTTTTATTTTCAACAAAATTTGTTGATAACATCTCACCCACCCTCTCATTTGCTTTCTTTTTACATTGCTTCACCACTTTCTTAACCTTTCTTTTTCTCTCCATATACTACTCCCTCCTTACATCACTTCTACTTTGTAAAAACCTCTCATATGCTAACTTTTTCTCTCTTACTACTCTCTTTACATCATCATTCCACCAATCGCTCTTTTTCCCTCCCACACCCACTTTCCTATAACCACAAACTTCTGCTGAACACTTTAACACTATATTCTTAAACTTACCCCATACCTCTTCTACCCCACTGCCTATACTCTCACTAGCCCATCTGTCCTCCAACAGTTGTTTATATCTTACCCTGACTGCCTCCTCCTTTAGTTTATAAATCTTCACTTCTCTCTTACTTGCTGTTTCCATTCTCCTTGTATCCCATCTACCTTTTACTCTCACTGTAGCTACAACTAAAAAGTTATCTGATATATCTGTGGCACCTCTATAAACATGTACATCCTGAAGTCTACCCAACATCTTTTATCTACCAATACGTAGTCCAACAAACTACAGTGGTCCACCGCCTAACAAGCACCCTGGAAATCGTACAATTCTTTCTTTCTTTCAACACGTCAGCCGTTTCCCACCGAGGCAGGGTGGCCCAAAAGAAAAAACGAAAGTAAATCGTACAATTATGTAAGTATAATATTGTAAGTGCTTGTGGAAGTGTATTTTTGGGGGTCTGAAATAGACTAACCTACGTGACATTATTTCTTAAGGAAGTAAATTCGTTCGGTAGGGGCACTTGAGCAGGCTTCGGGAATGAATTTTGCTCGTTAGGCGGGGAACAACTGTACTGTCATTTTGCCCTACATCATATCTTGTGTACTTATTTATCCTCTTTTTCTTAAAATATGTGTTACCTATAACTAAACCCCTTTCTATACAAAGTTCAATCAAATGCTCCCCATTATCATTTACACCTGGTACCCCAAACTTACCTACCACACCCTCTCTAAACGCTTCTCCTACTTTAGCATTTAGGTCCCCTACCACGATTACTCTCTCACTTGGCTCAAAAGTTCCTACACACTCGCTTAACATCTCCCAAAATTTCTCTCTTTCCTCTACACTCTCTCTTCTCCAGGTGCATATGCACTTATTATGACCCACTTTTCACATCTGACCCTTATTTTAATCCACATAATCCTTGAATTTATACATTTATGTTCCCTCTTTTCTCTCCATAACTGATCCTTCAACATTATTTCTACCCCTTCCTTAGCTCTAACTCTCTCAGATACTCCTGACTTAATCCCATTTATTTCTCCCCACTGAAACTCGCCTACCCCCTTCAGCTTTGTTTCGCTTAGGGCTAGGACATCCAACTTCTTTTCATTCATAACATTAGCAATCATCTCTTTCTTATCATCTGCACTACATCCACGCACATTCAAACATCCCAATTTTATGAAGTTTTTCCCTATCTTGTTTTTAGTAATTTATACAGGAGAAGGGGTTACTAGCCCATTGCTCCCGGCATTTAGTTGCTTCTTACGACACGCATAGCTTACCGAGGAAGAATTCTGTTCCACTTCCCCATGGAGTGGAACAAGAACTAGGAAGAAAAATAGATGAAAAACCCAGAGGGGTTAGTATATATATGCTTGTACATGCATGTGTAGTGTTACCTAAGTGTAAGTATGCTTTTATTTTCATTTAAACAAATTAGATAAAGTATGTATCAATGTTATTCTTGTATGTCCACAGAACTTCTGAATCCTCTCTTGGAACTGGGAACTTGGTGCCAGTTAGGCCAGACCTTGTATCAGCAGTGCCACATGGAGGGCATCTACACCAACACTGATGTAGTCGGGAGCAGCAGCAGCTACAATACGTGGAAGCTCAGTGCCTTGTTTCATGATGCCAGTATGCCAATTGAAAGTACCTTTGTCACCTCGCTCATGATACAAGCCTTGGAAGTGTGTTTGAACTCTCGTCGGTGTCTCGGTATAGCTTCACCGGCGCCTTATCAAGACAACAAAGAGAAGGGGGTTAATCTGTTGGAAAACACACGTCTGACCAGTAGCTTCCACAACCTTGTCAGTCACCTTCGTGAACGAGGTCAGGACTACCTTGCACTCTGTATATGTTTACTGCTGGACCAGCAGTATGATAGTTTGGGTATTCAGTCATCTTTGTCAGGATGCACACCCAGCTGGGAGCAGGTGTTTACAATATTATTAAAAGTTATTGGGAGCACAAGAGTTGATGTGCCATTAGCTGTCAGCTTGCTAATTTTACTAATGAAAAAAGAGGCTTTAAAAGTACTCAATGAACTTATCAAAAGGTTTGGATTTGATTATAGTAGACTTCTGTCTATTGCTACTGTAGGAAGAGATTATTGCATATTGCATGCACTCTCAGAGGTAAAGGAACAGTTTGAGTTGCTGATGAAAAGAGCTCAGTGGGGAAAGCGTTTAGCTGATCTCAATGTATCCTTCAAGGAAGCTTTTAAGGGAGATATCAGAGCTTTGAATCATGTTCAGAGTAACCTTGTTTCTCACCCAGACTGCACCTTCTCTTTACTCTATGATTATTGTCATGATTTTAACTTGGATGTTACTGATGCTTTGCTTCACTATCTAGAAACCACACTTCATTCCTGGACACCAGAATTGTCTACTGAAAGCAATGACATAGACAGCATAGTACACATCGAACCACCTCGTGCTTTGCTTTCCAGATGTCAAGCTATCATTGCTGAGATCACCAACAAAACACTCTTGCATCAAATGCTTTTAGAGCAGTTAAATACACTAAGTTCATATAATTATGAACTTATTGAACTTGTGCTGCAACAGTTGATTCTACTTGAACAAGATTCCCATGAGTTAGACATGCTGAGGCGTGGGTTGAATGTAGTCAGTTTTCTACGGATATATGCCAGGCAGGCTGCAGTAAGTGATCAGGAAATTGACGACTGGGTCTCGAGCCACCCTCAAAGTCTGGGTCCTCCGGAGATAGCCAAGTACCGTCTCCCCTTTCACAGTCTTTACACACGGAGCAAAAAGGTGATGAAAATAATCGAAGCAGAACTGAACATAGGAAATATTGATGTATGGCTTCAAGCTTCTCCTACCTTGAAATTAATTTCTGATCAGTTGTGTATGATAGCAACACAAAATACAGTTTCTAAAGCTTTAGAGGCCTGTGAAAGATCCAAAATTAAAAACTCCCCAAGTGTTTCAGAGTTGAACAGTGTCAAAACAGCGGAGTGGCAGCTATGCAGTAGCAACAGCGCTTTGTTGTCCCAGGTCCGTACAGTCATCAGTAAGATCAAGCACAATGAACTAGCAGCTGCATGTGCTAATTGGGTCGTTAACAAACTTCCACCAGGAGCTGATAAAGTGGAAGCTGCTGAGAAGTGTAAACTCTTGGCTAAACAGTGGGACGTGAAAGATGCCAAGATAGCTGAGGCATGTTCTCGCATGAGCACTCGACACCAGCAGTTAGCCATTGAGCATGCATTGCATAAATATTGTTTGGCGGAAGACCAGTATCTGGCACTGATACGAACGCCAGAGGAACTCATCTTTGCCCTCTATCAGCATCCATCACTGGACTCCCTAGCAACTCTTGCTACACATACCATGCCAGACATCAATGCCTGTGTTTCAGACATATGCTCCATAGTTGGCTATAATCAGGTGAGTGAAATAAGGGGAAAATGCTTTGATGAGGTGAAAAACACTCAATCCAAGGAATTAGATTATTATTATTATTATAGTCATAACCAAATGTTAAACCCGTAACCAAGGAATTGGACCTATGCATTCCTTGGATCAAACCTGATTATCTCCTGTTACCCTGGTGATGTTTGATCACTAATATTTTAACATTACCTGTGCATAGTGTGAGCTTTTGAATTATGTATTTTTGTATAAACATTTGCAGTCAAAATTATGATGATGTGGCTTGGTTGGTAGTGTCCTCAGCTCACACATTGAGAGTCTTGGGATCAGTCCCTGGTATGAGTGAAATGTTGGGCATGTTTCTTAACACTTGTTGTCACTGTTCACCTAGCAGTAAGTAGGTACCTGGGTGTTTGTGGACTAGTGTGGGGTGGCATCATGGGTACAACATTACCTTAAGTTGTGGGAAATGCTCTACACAACCAGGGGCTTTCTATATAATATGTCAGTGATGTCAGCTAGGTCTGTATCATGTACGTACTTGTAAAAATAAAATATTATTCTTATTATTACTGTTGTGAGCTTTAAAGAAAAAATATTACTGGGAATGAGTTTGCAGTACAGTAGCTCAGATATCTTATCTTTGAAGGGGTATCACCTTAATGCTGGTAAAGGGCTCATGATAAGAGGAATTGGAGCTAGCCTCATTCATATTAAACCCTGCCTGTATGGACCTCAGGGAATTTTAAGGAATCTTTTAACCTTAATAGATTAATGGGGTTCTTAACTGATGCTGGTTATTTGAACTTTATATGATAGTTTTTATTTGTTGAGTGCTTTTGTTTAATTGTATGTATCATGCATATTGTATATAGTTTTTTGTGGTTATAAGCACTGAATTCTCCATGAGTGTCATAAGAGGTGACTAAAATGCCTGGAGCAAGGGGCTAGTAACCCCTTCTCTTGTATAAATTATTAAATGTAAAAAGAACAACTTTCTGAAAGCGTTTCTTCTTGTTTGGGTCACCTGCCTCAGTGGGAGACAACCAGTGTGTTAAAAAAGAAAAAAAGGAATGCTGAGCGACCTATGGAGTCAAAATGCTCTGATAATGTAACTAATACTGCTACTGTACTATTAAACCTGATTACCCCATTTCCCAGGCACTCTGTGACCCTATGGGTTCAGTGCTTCTAAATGGATATACAGTGGACCCCTGGTTTACGATAGTCTCCAAACTCGCCCTTTTATGTAAGTTTATTTTTGTAAGTGCTTTTGTAAGTGTAATTTTGGGGGTCTAAAAGGACTAATCTAATTTACATTATTCCTTATGGGAATAAATTCGTTCAGTAATGGCACTTGAACAGCATTCTTGAATGAAAAAATGACGTAATCCAGGGGTCCACTGTACATAATAAAGAACAAAAAGACACAATACCATGACTGGAACAATACACAACTAACCTTTACATAGGAGAAAGAAACTATGACAGCATTTCAGTCTGACTAACTGTTTGTGTGTGACTACTTAATGGTCCAAGTCGAACCAAAACTTTATAAGTTTTTCCTATGTGCGGGTTTTTTGTGTGTGTATATAATACAGCCTCTCCTCACTTAGCGACGTACTTGTTTACAGATGACTCGGACTTACGACGGGCTCTCTGATCAGTATGCATACTTAAATAATGTATATTAGATCTGATTTCCTCTATTCTATTTATTACAATATACAGTACACTACTGTATAGACATTAAAAAATATACCAGAATGTTATAAATGATTCAAAAGTGACCAAAAAACAATATCAAAGATGGTTGACACAAACCCACTACCACTATAGTATGCTCCTCACTTAGCGACGAATTCATTTACCGACGTGGTCTTAGGAATGGAACTCTGTTGTTAAGTGAGGAGAGGCTGTAATAATTATGATGATAATAATTGGGAAAGCACAGCTCTAGTCAATTTATTTTACTTGCAGGTATTTATCCAGTTGGACTTACTGGAGAAGTGGCTACCACCACCAGAGTCTGGTGAAGGTGGTGGGTCAGAGGAGACAGTGACCAACTTCAAGATTACTCTAGACCCCAGTGCTGCCTCTCTTACCGACTCAACTGATGATACTTCACTCTCCAGGTAAGTGCTGTATACTTTATTCTTAACTGAAATGAAGTACAGTAAACCCTTGTTATAACAAACTAATATGGAAGATTGTCCAGTGTCTGTTAAATCAAAACAAGGTTAAAAATAGTAACAAAAAAAAAGCACCTAAGTACTGTATACTATTTAATAGTAAAAAGGACTCAAATTCTTCTTGAATTATTGTGCAATGAATATTTTAAGAATGCCAATCTTTCCTGTCTTCTGTTACTATGACTGTATTTACACTTTCCTTATTACTTGTAATCCACTTAGTAGAGGGACCTTGATGCTAATGAAGGGCTTTTTTTTTTTCAAGTAATTGGAGATATTCTTTTCTTGGATCAAACATTAACCTGCCATTATGACGTAAATGGTTTAGAAAACCAACAAGTTGAAGAATCACTTGTGCAACATTTGTGAATCTTTATTGTGGAGACAGTTATTGGCAAGTGGCTTTCTCAGTCCGTGCATAAGCTGTACTTTTCTCAAGGTTGATGTACTGAACACATCAACTCAAGGCTGAGAGACTGACTACCTCAAACTCCTCATCTTCTGCCATTCATCTCTGTATTGGACTGAGGAAGCCACTTGTTTGCAAAACTTTTCCACAATAAAAATTCCCAAATATTGCAAAAGTGTCTAATTCTTCAACTTCCCGTTACCAATTTCCCATAAGTATAATTTCCATTTAAAAATGCATAAAACTGTAACTGCAGTGATTCACATTTTTATAAAAATTTCAGGGTTATATATCTGTTGCGATGCTGCCCTCAAAATGAAGCTGTGGGTTATCTTTTGAACCGTGCCCTTAATGAGGAGACCGGTTTCTCTGCCACTCTCCGTTTGAGAGCGCTACGTTGTCTATTAGCCATTGCTGATGAGGAGACCATCCGTGAGCATTGTCCCAAGGGTATCTCATCCATACGGTAATTATTGTTTCACAAACTCTATACAGAAGTAACCCATACATAGGACAAAGAAACTTGTGATGTTTTAGTTCAACTTTGACCCATAAACAAGTGACACACTTAACACATGAAGGTAAGGGAGTCAGTAACTAGTGGCACACTTAACACATGAAGGTAAGGGAGTCAGTAACTAGTGACACACTAACAGTAAGGGAGTCAGTAACTAGTGACACACTATCATTAGTGTGTGAAGAACAATAAGGTACAATACTGTGACTGGAACAATACACAAATAACCCGCACACAGGAGAGAGGAGCTTACCACGACATTTTGGTCCAACTTTGTAAATTGTCCAAGATGGACTGAAATGTCATTATAAGCTCCTCTCTCCTATGTGTGGGTTTTTTGTGTATTGTTCCAGTCACGGTATTGTGACTTTGTGTTCTTTATAAGCTGTTTCTTATAGAGGTGTTGCAGGCCCATGGCAGCTATGCTAAGCTCTCCTGGCCTTTCGGCATCTAGGTGAGTACAAATAGGAAGTACAGTGGAACCCCGAGTTTCGAACGCTTTTTTCGAACAAATTTTGTCCCGACCATCGAACGAGTGAGTACCAAACATGTCCGCCCAGACGCTTGCGCGCCTCGCCGCACAGGCGTCGTGAGCCAGTCTAGCGTTGTTTACCCTTGAGTGAATATTACCCTGCACGCTCATCCAAACATTTCACAATTAATTACAAATTGTGTTTGGAGCTTGTTCATTAAGTGTGACTGTGAAATAAGCTACCATGGGTCCCAAGAAAGTTCCTAGTGGTACCCCTGTGGTAAAGAAAGTGAGAAACACCATAGACATGAAGAAGGAAATTATAAAAAAAATGCGAGAGTGGTGTGCGAATTTTCGAACTTGCCAGGATATATGGCAAAAACAAGTCAACTATCGGTTCTATCCTGGCAAAGAAGGAACAAATCAAGGAAGCTGATGTTGCAAAAGGTGTTGATATGCTAACCAAAAATAGACCACAAATAGTCAACAATGTTGAGAAATTGTTGCTGGTGTGGATCAAGGATAAAGAGTTAGCGGGTGATAGTGTGTCGGAGATAATGATTTATGAAAAGGCAAGGCAGTTGCATGCCGATCTTGCAAAGAAAATGCCTGGAACCAGTGCTGATTGTAGTGTTAGTGATTTTAAGGCCAGCAGAGGCTGGTTTGACAGATTTAAGAAGCGTAGTGGCATACACAATGTGGTAAGGCATGGTAAGGCTACCAGTTCAGACAAACGTGCGGCTGAAAAATTAATAAACGAGTTTCAGGACTACATAAAGACTGAAAATTTGAAACCCGAACAAGTGTTCAATTGTGACGAAACAGGCCTGTTTTGGAAGAAAATGCCCAACAGGACCTACATTACTCAGGACAAAAAGGCACTGCCAGGACACAAGCCTATGAAAGACAGGCTAACTCTTATGTTTTGTGCTAATGCTAGTATGGATTTTAAAGTGAAGCTTTTACTGGTGTATCACTCAGAAAATCCCAGAGTGTTCAAGAAACACAATGTCGTCAAGAATAGATTGTGTCTTGTGGAGAGCTAGTCAGAATGCATGGGTCACAAGGCAACTTTTCAGTGAGTGGATCCATGAAGTGTTTGGCCCCAGTGTGAAAAAATACCTACAGAAAAAGGATTTGGACCCAAGTGCCTCCTGTTACTGGACAATGCTCCTGCACATCCTCAAAACTTGGAAGACCTACTGAGTAACGACTTCAGTTTTATAAAAGTGAAGTTCTTGCCTCCTAACACCACTCCTCTCCTCCAGCCCATGGACCAGCAGGTCATTTGTAACTTCAAAAAACTCTACACAAAAGCAGTGTTTGAAAAGTGCTTTGAAGTGACCTCGGACACTGAATTGACCCTTAGAGAGTTCTGGAAGAATCACTTCAATATCTACAACTGCATAGGCCTTATAGGTAAAGCTTGGAATGGAGTGACTTCCAGGACTTTGAACTCTGCTTGGAGACCATTGTGGACAGGTTGTGTCCAACAGAGGGATTTTGAAGGGTTTGAGGCTGACCCTGACCCTGCCGACCCTGTGCCTGTTGTAGAAGGTATTGTGGCATTGGGCAAATCCCTGGGTTTGGAGGTGAGTGGCGAGGATGTGGAAGAGTTGGTGGAGGACCACAGGGTAGAGCTAATAACTGAAAGCTGCAAGAGCTGGAACTGGAACAGCATCAGACCAGAGTTAAGGCTATTGCTTCACAGGAGGAGGAGGAGGAAGAGGGACTGGTTGAGGTGCCTTCTTCAGAGATTAAGGAGATTTGTGTGAAGTGGAATGATGTTCAAAGGTTTGTGGAGAAATACCATCCTGAACAAGCTGAAACAAGCCATATCAGCAACATGTTCAGTGACAAAACAATGTCCCACTTCAGGCAAATCTTAAAGAGGTGCCAGAAACAGAGGACTCTGGACAGTTATTTTGTGAGACGGGGGTCCAGTGACTCTCAAGCTGGTCCTAGTGGGATTAAAAGACAAAGAAGGGAAGTAACCCCAGAGAGGGACTTGTTACCTGAAGTCCTTTTGGAGGGGGATTTCCCTTCCAAACACTAAGCCCTCCTCCCTCACTCCTCCCTATCTTCCATATGCCATCAACAATTTTCAATAAAGGTAAGTAAAAATGTTATTTTATTGGTTTAAATAGTTAAATATTTGCATTTATTTAATATATCTTTACTATGTATAATTCTTATGTGTGTGTAGAACAATTAATCTCGTTATAATGTATTTTTTTTATATATATATATATATATTTTTGGGTTTCTGGAACGGATTAATTGTATTTCCATTATTTCTTATGGGAAATATTGATTCGACTTTCGAATGTTTCGAGTTGAGAACTAGCTCCTGGAACGGATTATGTTCGAAACTCGGGGTTCCACTGTACATCTCTCACTCAACAGACGGAGGATAAAGTCTCCACCACTTCTTGTGTTGAGTGACCCGCCTAGGCTTAGCGCTCAGCATGAATTTAAATTTATTTATTTCTCTTGGGCTCTCAACACTTGATTTCTCATTATAAGAATCTGAAATATATTTTGTGAACTTCACTGTCTATACAGCAGTGTACATCTTATACATGCACGCACACAAAATTCTCAATAGAAATGGGACGTAGCACAGTAATGAATTCTTGTAAAGCTAAAAATTATAAAGTAAGAAAAATTCATACATAGATTTTTTTCCAATTTTTTTAAAAGGCTTATTGTGAAGCCATAGATGTTTTTTTTTTTTTTTTTTTTTTCTCTCCTTAGTATTCATATATTCTCACCATCAGATAGATTTTGTATTTCTTTTGCTTGTCTCCTATTAATTTTTAATTCTTTAAAGGATCCTTGATGCCTGTGAAGGTTATTAATTAAGAGTTAGTGACCCTTCCTTATATCAAATATGACTGATTGACTTGCATTCCTCAGGCAATATTTAACCTCTCTGGATTTAGCACTTTTCCATGCATATAATAATGGTTATTTTTTAAATGCCCTATTGTTTTTCTTTACTTTTTACTTGGGAGAAGCTTCAAGGGTTCTACCTTCACTGCCTGGCCTGAGGTCAGGTTTCTTTGACTGTCTAACCTGATTGTTAGTCTATGAAATAAATCATGGGGGGCTTGAACCTATGGCAAGTGAATCCTAAAACTCACCAGCCAGTGTGTTATGTTGGTTAGTGACTCTCGGACCTACCAAGCCATCACACCGGCCAGTGTGTTATGTTGGTTAGTGACTCACAGACCTACCAAGCCATCACACCAGCCAGTGTGTCATGTTGGATAGTGACTCACAGACCTACCAAGCCATCACACCAGCCAGTGTGTCATGTTGGATAGTGACTCACAGACCTACCAAGCCATCACACCAGCCAGTTTGTCATGTTGGTTAGTGACTCACAGACCTACCTAGCCATCACACCAGCCAGTGTGCCATGTTGGATAGTGACTCACAGACCTACCAAGCCATCACACCAGCCAGTTTGTCATGTTGGTTAGTGACTCACAGACCTACCAAGCCATCACACCAGCCAGTGTGTTATGTTGGTTAGTGACTCAGACCTACCAAGCCATCACACCAGCCAGTGTGTCATGTTGGATAGTGACTCACAGACCTACCTATCCATCACACCAGCCATTGTGTTATGTTGGTTAGTGACTCTCGGACCTACCAAGCCATCACACCAGCCAGTGTGTCATGTTGGAGAGTGACTCACAGACCTACCTAGCCATCACAGCCTGGCTGTTCTGGCACTTGTAGGATTTAGTTGTCCAGTTTCCACTTGAAAACTTCTCACCCTTGTTGAGTCAGCATTTCTGGTATTTGCTGGCAGCAGGTTGAAGAGTCTTGGCCAACTGTTATATATTAATGTTATATAAAACACTTATATGAATGAGACATGTTACATTTGGGGTATCTTTAGTGTGGATATTATAGTTGACAATAAAGATACCCAAGTGTTGCACATGTTTCTTATTCATTAAATATAAGACACAATACCTTGATTATACCGTGACTGGAATAATTCACCAATAACCCACACTTGGGAGAGAAAACTTTTGACAATGTCTCAGTCACAAGCAACCGAGAAAATAGTAGAGAAGGCCAGAAGACAAGAGTTTCTACTCCCGGAGCCCGGCCATGGGCCAGGCTCGTCACAGAACTACCAGTAATAGTAGTAGTACAATAATAGCAGCAGTGGGCTACTGGTGATGTAATGTTTTATTTAATTTTCATCGTAGGTCTCAGCTACAGACGATGACATACGTGAGTCGCCTGGAAGCGCTGGGTCACGCCACTAGTGTGCACCAGTTCAACACCATGGATAAGTGTGCATTAATTGAAGGACTCTGGCGCTCGCAACGACACAACCCGACAGCACTTGTATTACTCACTGATCTTTGTCACGACTATCAGGTGAGGGGACTCATTACCTTCGACACCCTTGAAGCTGATGGGCTCTTGATTCAAGGCAGTGGAAGTAACCTCCCCTCTTCCTTGGATCAGCCAGCCACTCTCTGAATATAATGAATTTTATTCTCTTAAGGAGTGAATAGTGACAAATTGGTAACAATATCGAAATTAAAATTAAAATTATTTTACATAGGTACTGTATGCCCCCTATGGGTTTAGTGCCCCCTTTAATATTGCACTGTTATTTAGCCTGTGATATATCTGTAGCTAGTTTTAAGAGTTTTACTTTTTTCAATTATACAAATCGTGATTTTTTTTTGCAGTAGTGTGAATCGTTACTTTTTCGTAGTGTTGTTGTGAAAAGGATTATAGAGGGAACAAATATTTTGTGTTGTACTTTGTTCCACATTACTAAATGACTGGAACAATTACAGATTTGCCCTTGATGTTACTGTCATGTGTCTTCAACTCACACTGAATCTAAGCAAGTCAACTTGCCCATACATGAGACATTGCAGGACACAGTCATTTCTATATCATAAATTTATTGCATCACTATATCTTACACTTTAAAAATATGTTTATGGTTTTAATCATCACATTGTTTATTTTATAGGTTACAAAGGCATCACTATGGGGTGCTGTTCTCAATCAAGTACAGAATTTTGTTAAGGTTAGTGCTGTATGGTACTTTGTGTGTGTGTGTGTGTGTATGTATAAGTGTGTAAAATTACGTATGTGTAGTTAATGTTAGTGTTTGAAGATGATATACTTGGAGATAAGTATGTGTGAAATTTCCTGTTTGAAATTACTTTTCACCAAAGACCCACACTTAGAAAATTCTGGAACCTTGTTACTATTATTTCTTAAAATTGAGTTTTTTTTTTTTTTTTCAAGTATACAGTGGTCCCTCGGTTTTCACCGAAAATTTGTTCCAGAATGCTGCTCAAGTGCCATTACCGAACGAATTTACTTCCTTAAGAAATAATGTCACGTAGGTTAGTCTATTTCAGACCCCCAAAAATACACTTGCAACAGCACTTACGAAAATACACTTACATAAATGTTCGAGTTTGGAGACGCACGAAAACTGAGGGACCACTGTACTTGGAGATAGGCAAGTGTAATTTTTTTAATATGTTAATCTTTCATTATGGTGTATGTGTGCACACTTACCAGCTTGTAATTGCTGTGCTTGTGCTCACGTCCTCTTCTTTTATTTAATATATTTAAATCTTCTTGCAGATGTTTACGAAGTTGAATTTCTATGTTGCATAACATTTTTTCTATCTGCAAAATTAATTACATATATTTTCAGGCAGTTGATTGACCCTTGTGAGATGCCACTAATGACACTGCCCCATAATGATTCTCTCTCGGCACTTTCCTTTCAAACAAAAAATATCTGTTATGAAAAGTCGTCTTTTACTCCTTTTATATTTTGTAGCTTCTAGATTTCTTGTCCACGAGGATCTCCAATAGTGCAGTAATCTCTCCCTCAGTACCAGGCAGTGATCTCTCCCTCAGTACCAGGCAGTGATCTCTCCCTCAATACCAGGCAGTGATCTCTCCCTCAGTACCAGGCAGTGATCTCTCCCTCAGTACCAGGCAGTGATCTCTCCCAGTGACAGGGTTATGCCATCTGAAATATAATACCAGAAGTGAACATTTGTTACACAGAGTGAATAATTTATGCAAAAAAACACTATTCCTGCCTCTTCACCATTCCCACCTCCCTCTTCACCATCCCCACCTCTTCACCATTCCTACCTCTACACCATCCTGACCACCACCACAATTTTATCATCACACTACCCCAACACCACCTTTGCTTATATATGCATTAATAGACACAGAGAAGAAAGGTTTGAATTTACATCAATAAAAATGTTTGCAATTCATGTCCATTTTACAGGTGACTTTTTTAAACCTCTTGTTTTAACATGTAAATGATTAAGCAGTCTTATTTTTTTTTTATCTTCTCCACCAGTCAGGTCAGATGGAAATAGGAAGACTTGAGCGAATTTTACTTCAAGTGAAAAGCCTACCACATCTTTGGATTGTTCCAGCTCTCACAATTGCATGGACTACATTAATTAACTATCCATTTACTAAAGGTAATATATTATCACTGAATTATCTTGGATTTCTATTTGCATTTTGGCTCTTCTAAGATGGTTCACAGATTTGCAATATCCTCACCACCCCTTCCTCCTTCAGAGTGCAGGCTCTACTTCCCACCTTCAGGACTAAAGTCCGGCTGACTAGTTTTCCCTTAATCCCTTCATAAATGTTAATTGCAATTTCCTGTATTATATTACTAGGTAACCTAATGGAAATCATCAGTGCTTCAATGAACAAATGGATAAATGACCCACAGGGGTTTACACTTCAAAGGGCAGAGACTGCACTCTGAAGGAGGGGGTGGAGGGTAATCAGAATTGTGATGTCAACACACTTCTGGAAATACAGTGATAGTATGAATTGTGGAAAATATTGGTATTTTCCGAAAGTTGTAATTGATAAACTTTCCAATATGAACAGATATCCTTAATGTACCGCTGGTACATGGGGGTATGTAATAGAGAACCATCATACCAGCGGGGAGGAAGCGGGAAGAGGCTGGGCAGGGAGGAGGTAGAGGGGAATGAGCAGAGAGTGAACAGCGAGCTTAGCGACCCGAGATCAGGTGGTGAAATGGCCTGTCGAATTTGGAGACTCCGCCCACCAAATCGGATTTAATTACCTCCTTTCGTAATGTGGAGGAATATCCAGTGACGCGGGGAATATACAGTGGGACAATCGGTCCAGGAGGTCCAGTAATCGGACAATAATTGTGAAATAAGGTGCCGCGCGAGTGACGTGCCATAGGCCTATTTGAACTGAGTGAAATGACCATACGGCAGGATAAAGTCGTAACCCTGATGCTGGGAGTTCATCTTAGAAGAGACTGAAATATATTCGATGAACTTTGGGAAATGGTGAATATAGTGAAACCGAGTTGTAAATAATCAGGGGTTGATTGTACCGGGCGAGGCTAGCTTGGGTACGCCATACCCGACGCCATATTGGACGCGGTTGAAATGAACTAACATATCGCAAGTTATCTACTCGAAATTCAAGTATCGAGACTGTGAATGTGTATAAACTAGTGGGGCATTAAGCCGGGATATACGTAATATGTAAAGTTATACGTATAAACAGTACAAAAGGTCGGATTAGTGAGAGGATCTGATTCGCTACCCCGACCAACCACATGTTAACTAACGCTCGGTCTCGTGGGCGTATAAGAGTGCACGGAAATTAACCTTCCTGGACTCGACGAGACAGCTAATACCATCGCGATCGAATCAGATCGCAGGAGGATGTCAACAACGGAACGACTCCCTCATCTAAAGCTAAGTACTCTGCTTGCGAATTTGTTATTGGCCAATGATATTGTTACGCACAGTAGATGTACTTTAGCTAGGTCAACGATCTACGATACACCGCTATGATGCTGTTAATTAGGTGAGTGTTGGTCATGTTAATTTAACTGTGTGTTCTCTACCTCTTCTCCTGATTGATCAGGTGTTTAATAACCAATACAGTCCACTTAAATTTAACATAACATAATTATAATAAATGATCTTCTCAGATTTATTTATACTGGTCCAGAGTGCAGTGGGTTAACGGGAATATTGAAGGTACCCCTTGGGTGCGGCCAGGAGCGGGTAAAGTTCTCACATACCTTAAAGGGAATGACTGCGGTAAAATTATACGAGTCTGTCATCTCCCTGGGAGTTTGTTTATTGCTAGTGGCGGTGTCCCAGATAGACTTATCTCTCTCAATTTCCCACATGAATGATGGTGAGTGGGTTTTCTTTTTTTTGGGCCAACCTGCCTTGGTGAGAGACAGCTGTTTAGATTAAAACTAGTGGCAATTATTTTACTTTTTTCTTGCTAACAGTCAATTACCCAGCAAGTGATGACAACTGGTGCTTTACATAATGCAGTGCTGTATGACCCTTGTGGGTTTATTGCTTAGTTATGATTATAATAATAATTTACATAATAAATTTCTTATGTTATGGTTAAGAATATTGTTGAACTGTTATGTCCTTGTACTCTTTGGCTGATGTAAAAATAAAATGCTCATTGATATTTCACTTTTTTCTTTGTAACAGCCAGTTACCCAGTGAGTGAGCAGAGTTTGGCATCATGTGTGCACAGTGTAGACCTGCTGCTGCGACACTGTCCTGTGGTCATCTCGATAGCACCACTACTCAAGCACTGTGCTACACTTCAGCTGCCCATGCTGGCTTTAGCTATTGCTGCTGCTGATCAAGTGGAAGGACATGACCTCCAGGCAAGCTATAAATTTTGTCTTTTTTTATGAAAGAGACTTGTAAATAAAACACTTGTGCAATATTTGGGTATATTTATTCTGGAAGTGTTCCCAAATGTTGCACAAGTGTCTGATTTATCAACTTGTCAGTTTTTTAAACCATTTGTTCACATGAAAAGAAATATTTGTTATTGGCATGGTATTTATGTTGGTCAATCAAGTTTGAAAGCTCTTTGGTAGAAACCTGGTTACCTCCTATATCATCTCAAGGCAGGTTCCTTGATGCTGGTGAGGGGCTCTTGATCTAGGTAATTGGATCTGTTCTCCACTTCCCTAAATTGAGCCTGAATGCCTTTCTAGCCCCCCCCCCCTCCACTGTATAATCCATACGGGTATAGCGCTCTCCCATAATAATCCCAACCTATGTCTTGTTATGATATCCAGTGATTATCCTGATTTTTAAATAATCGTAGGATACTTTTTCAAACCACAGAAATGCAATTTTTTCTTTTATTTTGCAAAAAAAAAAAAACGTTTTATGCAGTTCAATATACTATATTGTTTTCTACTTTGAAGTAAGTAGGGAATTGCTTACTTGTTTTTTTGTCACTGGTGTAACATCATTTTATTTTCTCTAGGACTTGGCTAGCCAAACTCCAGTTGTCACTCTCAGGAGCCAGTATCAGGAACTCAAGTCTACATTTGCCTTCCCCAAGAGTGTTGAGGTATGAGTTTGTTTACTATATCAGAAATTTCCCACCAAGGTTGGGTGACCCAAAGAAGAAAAAGTTGTAAATTAAGAAAAGCGGAGTTGAAGGGATACTAGGAAATTTTCTTCAGTGGTATCAGTGAAATGAATTGTAAGAGGATGTAACAAGTGGAAATTTTAACAAATTATGATGAGCAAATTATTGAAGATGGGAAACCATGAGCATAGCTCTGCTCCTACATGTAGTTACAAGCGATTATAAATAGGTAATTATATTCTCCATCACTTGATGAATGCCCAAGTTGTACTGATATCCATAAGAAGTACGTGCTCAGTAACACTTTGTTATCGTATTAAAGTATCTGTGGTAAAAACACAACGCTGTATGACCCTTGTGGGTTTAGCACTTGGTTTTGATTATAAATAAATATTTGCAGAGCAAATATTTATTTCTGGTTTTTTACTATGTGGAGTGAAATGTGGATATATGACAGTAAGCAGACATTTTTTTTTAACTGGTAGTCTCCAAATTGAAAAGAGGAAATACATGCACAGTTGTTCATTGAATTGTCTTGCCAGCAGAGTGCTCACATTAGTTTGTATTGATTTCCCCCCTCCCCCCCCAACAAGTCGGCCGTCTCCCACCGAGGCAGGGTGACCCAAAAAGAAAGAAAATCCCCAAAAAGAAAATACTTTCATCATCATTCAACACTTTCACCTCACTCATACATAATCACTGTCTTTGCAGAGGCGCTCAGATACGACAGCTGAGAATAAGTCCCTCCCAGCTGTCACTATCCCAGACCCCTCCTTTAAAGTTCAGGCATTGTACTTCCCATTTCCAGGACTCAAGTCCAACTAAATCAATTAACTGGTTTCCCTGACTCCCTTCACAAATGTTACCCTGCTCACACTCCAACAGCTCGTCAGGTCCCAAAAACCATTCGTCTCCATTCACTATCTAACACGCTCACACATGCTTGTTGGAAGTCCAAGCCCCTCGCCCACAAAACCTCCTTTACCCCCTCCCTCCAACTTTTTCGGGGACGACCCCTACCCCGCCTTCCTTCCCCTACAGATTTATACGCTCTCCAAGTCATTCTACTTTGATCCATTCTCTCTAAATGACCAAACTTCCTCATCATTCCCTCTTCAGCCCTCTGACAAATACTTTTAGTAACTCCACACCTCCTAATTTCCACACTCCGACTTTTCTGCATAATATTTACACCATTCAGGATTTCCTGAATATCAGCTTCAAGAATCCTGCTACTGCTACTGCTACTACTACAGCTACTGCTACTGCTACTGCTACTGCTACTCCTACTACTGATAGATACGCAGACGAAGTCGACTCCTCATACCTTGATACCAACGGTATCTACTTCTATACCACTGATCAATATAGAACTGAAATGCATGCACAAGAAGTTCACCACCGCCTCAAGCATGGAACTGTCAAGTTTACCTGCGACCCCCATCACAGCTACACACTAGAACAAGCCCTCCAGCTCGCCACCTATCACCTCAACGACTTCACAAACACATTCCTCGTAGAACACATCTCCAGGAAAAAGTTCAGGGCACTACAGAATGGTACCATTGAACGATACGCTGATTAGAATCTTCCCATCCACCACTCACTGAGAAGATAAGTTTCCCCAGCACTTTGCTATTTAGCTAAAGCTGGGGTGTGGCTCCAATCGACCCTGTTTTTCACTGCTTCCTTGGCCTTTCCTGACCTGCCTGCTGCTGCAGCCTTATCCATCGTCCTTGCATCGTCAGCTGATCACCGCTGACATGCCTCCAAGACTCTCCCTTCCCTGGGATCCATAGACAACCAGCAAGACATAGACATCCATCAAGACACTCCCTTCACTGGGAGCCAAGGCCGGGTCACCTATTGGCGCAGACCCGGGCCGGCAGTACCGGCAAACCTACAACAACAACAACAACCACACATTGCCCTTAGACAGGACATCTCCACTGCCTCCAGCCGCCTCCTCGCTGCAGCATTTGCAACCCATGCTTCACACCCATATAAGAGTGTTGGTACCACTATACTTTCGTACATTCCCTTCTTTGCCTCCATGGATAACGTTTTTTGTCTCCACAGATACCTCAATGCACCACTCGCCTTTTTTCCTTCATCAATTCTATAGTTAACCTCATCCTTCATAAACCCATCTGCTGACAAGTCAACTCCCAAATATCTGAAAACATTCACTTCCTCCATAATCCCTCTCTCCAATGTGATATCCAATTTTTCTTTATTTAAATCGTTTGATACCCTCATCACCTTACTCTTATCTATGTTTCACTTTCAACTTTCTACCTTTACACACCCTCCCAAAACTCGTCCACTAACCTTTGCAACTTTTCTTTAGAATCTCCCATAAGCACAGTATCATCAGCAAAAAGTATCTGTGGTGCACTTCGGAGTCTGTGGAGACAAAGAACTTTGTCCGTGGAAGTTAAGAGGGGAATGTATGAGAGTATAGTTGTACCAACACTCTTATATTGGTGTGAAGCATGGGTGATGAATGTCGCAACGAGGAGAAGGCTGGAGGCAGTGGAGATGTCATGTCTGAGGTCAATGTGTGGTGTGAATATAATGCAGAGAATTCGGAGTTTGGAAATTAGGAGGAGGTGCGGGATTACCAAAACTATTATCCAGAGGGCTGAGGAGGGGTTGTTGAGGTGGTTCGGACATGTAGAGAGAATGGAACGAAACAGAATGACCTCGAGAGTTTATAAATCTGTAGTGGAGGGAAGGCGGGGTAGGGGTCGGCCTAGGAAAGGTTGGAGGGAGGGGGTAAAAGAGGTTTTGTGTGCGAGGGGCTTGGATTTCCAGCAAGCATGCGTGTGTGTATTTGATAGGAGTGAATGGAGACAAATGGTTTTTAATACTTGACGTGCTGTTGGAGTGTGAGCAAAGTAACATTTATGAAGGGATTCAGGGAAACCGGCAGGCCGGACTTGAGTCCTGGAGATGGGAAGTACAGTGTCTGCACTCTGAAGGAGGGGTGTTAATGTTGCAGTTTTATAACTGTAGTGTAAAGCAGCCCTCTGGCAAGACAGTGATGGAGTGAATGATGACGAAAGTTTTTGCTTTTTCGGGCCACCCTGTCTTGGTGGTAATCGGCCGATGTGTTAATAAAAAAAAAAAAAAGTTACAACAAATTGTTCACCCACTAGTGGGTGAATTTTAAAAATAAAAAGTTCTTTGCTGTAAGTATCTCCCACCTCTTTTACCATACATATATTTGTGGGTCACTTTTGCCGTCCAACATCAGAATTTCTCGTGGAAAGTAAGGCTATTGCTTTTATGAGCCGAGGTGTAAGAGGCGGCACAACTTGGGAATTGTCATCAACATAAAAAAAATTGGGCAGAATTTTCTTTCTCAAACAATCATTAATATTAATGTTTATAACCAGGGGTGGTTACAGAAGTTTTATAAAAAATGGGCGGCAATCTATGAGAGGGGGCTTTAGCCCCCTCTCATAATTTGCTCCCTTGACCCTTCTAGCCTACAATTTGCTCCCTTGACCCTTCTAGCCTACAAGGATCAGGAATGACAGTATATTTATTTATGATAGGCAGGTAGTAGCCTAACAAAAGAACAAGTGAGGTTTTTGAGATGGAATCAGGTAGCCAATGAGATCACCTGATTTTTAGCAATCATGTAGCATATTTTCTTAAAAACTAGCTGCTTAAAAAGCAGTAGTGTAAAGGATGGTTATGTGTGTACTGCTACTGCTACTGCTACTTAGCAGTTTTTAAAATGTAATTGGAACCTGAGTGTGGATGGTCATGAATATAATGTGTGTATTTATGTGTTACAGTCTGCAATTTTGAGAATTAATGTTATTTTCTATTTCAGGATCTGTTGGAGTGTCTCGAGTAAAGTCGCTGCTTCACACTCGTCAGCCTCTGAGAAAGAAGATTTATTTATGTAGAGAACACTTAACAAGTCTAAATTGAAAATACCTAGATAAGGAGCAGTAAAATAAATACTATTTTGTTTAGGGCAATGTATTTTGACTAATGCTTAACCAAATATATTTTAAAATTTCTGTTGAGTAATCTTCCTATATATGCTAGTTCATTTACTGAACAACACCCACTAGAGTGCCTGAATAAGTGTCATAATGATCAATGAAAGGTGAAATACCACTTTGCCGGAGAAATAAAACAGAAGAGGTTCGTGTCACCCTCTGTCAGAGATCCTCTTGAGCAGATATCTTGAAGAGGATGTGGCTATCTTCTATTTCCACCTCAAGGGAGGTTCCTTGATGCTGGTGAGGGGCTCTTGATCTAGGGCATTGGATCTGTGCTCCAGTTCCCTGAATACCTTCCATCCCCTTCCCGTTTCACACACACGCGCTGTATAATCTTCTACGGGTTTAGCGTTCCCCCATGATAATATCCTTCATTTTCCCCTGACTTGGTCAAGGACAGCTTTATTACCGACTTTGATGTTACCCATTAGCACTCCTCACCAACCTTACTGACTCTACCTTTGGCATACTCTTCACCTTCACTAGTGTCTGGTCTGGCAGAGCACATCCTCCCCTGCAGTGCTGTACGACTCGTGGGTTTAGCACTTAGTTGATTGTAATAATATCCACCATTTATTCAGATCAGTGTCACTAGTCACCCACTACATTAACAGTGTCGCTAGTCACCCACTACATTAACCCTTAAACGATACAAACGTAAATTTACGTTCTTACCGCTACTGCCCCAAACGTATATTTACGTTTTATTTTTCATTCCTCCAAATTTGGCATGATTGGCCTGAGATGCCTGGTCAGCATAGAAAGGGTCCTAACACTCGGTGTGCGCCATATTAAAAAAATCTGGGACCACTTAGTACCTTTTGGGAGCACCAGTTAAATTGAGAGCCAGCTAGAGCAAACACTGCGGCAAACACCAAGGATTCACTGATGTCATAGTCATATTAACACTCCTTTTTTAAGTGGAAAGTGACGTCGGCAGGCTGGCCACCTGGCTGCCAGCAGCTGGCTTGCCAGCTGAGTACCTGATTGGCTGTCTTTGTATCCGTCTGTCTGTCTGTATTTATCTGTCTCTTTGTCTCTATCTGTCTCTATCTCACAGGAACACATACATAAATACAATTATACCTAGTGTAAATTACCTAGGATAACTCAAAAAATCCAGGCAAAGTGTTATACTGTGATTGGGATCTGTGTAATACCATGTGGTTCATGAGCTACTCTCTGAGACAAGCAGACAGAAAGGAGACGACACACAGACAGACAGAAAGACACACACACAGACAGACAGAAAGACACACACACAGACAGACAGAAAGACAAAGACAGACAGACAGAGAGACAGACAAATTTGAGTAACAAATAAAGGGAAGCAGAGTAAGCATCAAATGTCATCACTGTAATTACTGGACTAATAGGAAGAGATAAGACTAGCCTCACCCACACCAAATGTCACCAGTCCTGATTAGTGGAGATCAGATGAGATAAGGCAGTGACACATATCTTACATAATGCTTAGGGTTGAAATTTATTGTAATTATTACATTATTATTATTTTTATTATTATTATTATTATGCACTATCATTATTATTATTATTATGCACTATCATTATTATTATTATGCACTATCATTATTATTATTATGCACTATCATTATTATTATTATGCACTATCATTATTATTATTATGCACTATCATTATTATTATTATGCACTATCATTATTATTATTATGCACTATCATTATTATTATTATGCACTATCATTATTATTATTATGCACTATCATTATTATTATTATGCACTATCATTATTATTATTATGCACTATCATTATTATTATTATGACTACATTATTATTATTATTATAACATCAATTATTATTATTATGCACTATCATTATTATTATTATGCACTATCATTATTATTATTATGCACTATCATTATTATTATTATGCACTATCATTATTATTATTATGCACTATCATTATTATTATTATGCACTATCATTATTATTATCATTTGAGTACAATTTCAGTACCTAATATTACTGTCAGAACACAGATTGGCTATGAAATCACAAGAACTACTACAAATTGTAATTATCAGAACATAAAAATTACATAAAATAATAAAAAAATGAGAAAAAACGTATATCGGCAACGATTCTGCAAGCGGCAGGACTCCTGTTGCTGTCAGGTGAGCATCCAGAGCCAACTTCTCCGCCTCATATCTCGGTAACTAATGACCCTAGATTTTTTTTTTAATTCTAATACACTTACAAAAATGTGCTCTTCATTTCTATAAAAAAAATTTTTTTTTTTTTTTTTTCGAAATATTCGGGGTAGTAGCGGTAAGAACGTAAATTTACGTTTGGACCGTTTAAGGGTTAACAGTCACTAGTCACCCACTACATTAACAGTGTCACTAGTCACCCACTACATTAACAGTGTCACTGGTCACCCACTACATTAACAGTGTCACTAGTCACCCACTACATTAACAGTGTCACTAGTCACCCACTACATTAACAGTGTCACTAGTCACCCACTACATTAACAGTGTCACTAGTCACCCACTACATTAACAGTGTCACTAGTCACCCACTACATTAACAGTGTCACTAGCCACCCACTACATTAACAGTGTCACTAGCCACCCACATTACATTAAACAGTGTCACTAGTCACCCACTACATTAACAGTGTCACTAGTCACCCACTACATTAACAGTGTCACTAGTCACCCACTACATTAACAGTGTCACTAGTCACCCACTACATTAACTGTCAATACAGTAAGTCACCCCTACAGTAACAACCACTACAATAAGTGTCACCCCCTACAGTAACACCATGATAGCGCACGACCCATCCATCAAGCAGTGAAAAAAATTAATGTTTATTGTTAATTTCACATGAAAACGCTAAATCCATAGGAGCTGTAGAGTTCCTGGGTAATAGAAGGGGAGATCGAGGTCCATGTATGAGGGTGTACAACTGAGGGCATAATATAACCCTCCAGTGGGCCACTGAGGACAGTATACCTCCAGTGAGCCACTGAGGACACAGTATACCTCCAGTGAGGACAGTATACCTCCACCGAGGACACAGTATACCTCCACCGAGGACACAGTATACCTCCACCGAGGACACAGTATACCTCCACCGAGGACAGTATACCACCACCGAGGACACAGTATACCACCACCGAGGACAAAGTATACCACCACCGAGGACACAGTATACCCATACCACCACCGAGGACACAGTATACCTATACCACCACCGAGGACAGTATACCTATACCACCACCGAGGACACAGTATACCTATACCAACACCGAGGACACAGTATACCTATACCACCACCGAGGACACAGTATACCTATACCACCACCGAGGACACAGTATACCTATACCACCACCGAGGACACAATACCTCCAGTGGGCCACTGAGGACAGTATGCCTCCGGTAGGCCTGAGGACAGTATACCTCAGTGGCACGGACTATCAGTATACCTCCAGTGGGCCACTCGACATAGTTACCCCAGGGGACGGACATGTATACCTCCATCCACTCGAGCATAAACCTCCAGTGGGCACTCAGCATAGATACCTCCAGTGGGCCACTGAGTGACTGCGAGCTAGTATACCTCCAGTGGGCCACTGCGAGCATAGTATACCTCCAGTGGGCCACTGCGAGATAGTAACAGCACTGAGCTATATACCTCATCCACTCGAGGACACACATAGACTCAGTGGCCACTGAGCAGTATACCTCCAGTGGGCCACTGAGGCAGTATACCTCAGTGGGATCACTAGTATACCCATCCACGGGCCAGTATACCCATCCACTGCGAGCCTAGTATACCTCCAGTGGGCCACTGCGAGCCTAGTATACTCCAGGGCCATGGAGCCAGTATACCTCACCACTGCGAGCCTAGTATACCTCCAGTGGGCCACTGCGAGCCAGTATACCTCCAGTGGGCCACTGCGAGCTAGTATACCTCAGTGGGCCACTGCGAGCCTAGTATACTCCATGGCACTGCGAGCCTAGTATACCTCCAGTGGGCCACTGAGCCAGTATACCTCCAGGCCACTCGAGCATATACCTCCAGTGGGCCACTGCGAGCCTAGTATACCTCCAGTGGGCCACTGCGAGCCTAGTATACCCAGTGGCCACTGAGCTAGTATACCTCAGTGGGCCACTGCGAGCTAGTATACCTCCAGTGGGCCACTGCGAGCCTAGTATACCTCCAGTGGGCCACTGCGAGCCTAGTATACCTCCAGTGGGCCACTGCGAGCCTAGTATACCTCCAGTGGGCCACTGCGAGCCTAGTATACCTCCAGTGGGCCACTGCGAGCCTAGTATACCTCCAGTGGGCCACTGCGAGCTAGTATACTCCAGTGGGCCACTGAGCCTAGTATACCTCCAGTGGGCCACTGCGAGCCTAGTATACCTCCAGTGGGCCACTGCGAGCCTAGTATACCTCCAGTGGGCCACTGCGAGCCTAGTATACCTCAGTGGGCACTGCGAGCCTAGTATCCCTCCAGTGGGCCACTGCGAGCCTAGTATACCTCCAGTGGGCCACTGCGAGCCTAGTATACCTCCAGTGGGCCACTGCGAGCCTAGTATACCTCCAGTGGGCCACTGCGAGCCTAGTATACCTCCAGTGGGCCACTGCGAGCCTAGTATACCTCCAGTGGGCCACTGCGAGCCTAGTATACCTCCAGTGGGCCACTGCGAGCCTAGTATACCTCAGTGGGCCACTGCGAGCCTAGTATACTCCAGTGGGCCACTGCGAGCTAGTATACCTCCAGTGGGCCACTGCGAGCCTAGTATACCTCCAGTGGGCCACTGCGAGCCTAGTATACCCAGTGGGCCACTGCAGCCTAGTATACCTCCAGTGGGCCACTGCGAGCCTAGTATACCTCCAGTGGGCCACTGCGAGCCTAGTATACCTCAGTGGGCCACTGCGAGCCTAGTATACCTCCAGTGGGCCACTGCGAGCCTAGTATACCTCCAGTGGGCCACTGCGAGCCTAGTATACCTCCAGTGGGCCACTGCGAGCCTAGTATACCTCCAGTGGGCCACTGCGAGCCTAGTATACCTCCAGTGGGCCACTGCGAGCCTAGTATACCAGTGGCCACTGCGAGCCTAGTATACCCAGTGGGCCACTGCGAGCCTAGTATACCTCCAGTGGGCCACTGCGAGCCTAGTATACCTCCAGTGGGCCACTGCGAGCCTAGTATACCTCCAGTGGGCCACTGCAGCCTAGTATACTCAGTGGGCCACTGCGAGCCTAGTATACCTCCAGTGGGCCACTGCGAGCCTAGTATACCTCCAGTGGGCCACTGCGAGCCTAGTATACCTCCAGTGGGCCACTGCGAGCCTAGTATACCTCCAGTGGGCCACTGAGGACAGTATACCTCCAGTGGGTTTAAAGTTGAAACTTATTTATTTACGATTTTTATAAGATGTTCATCAACAAATAATAATTGAGAAACAATTATCAGTTAATAACAACTTTTTCATATTATTTTTGCTTGTAGTATATAATTTAATGCATCTAAATAAGACAATTGAGATATTTCAATCCTCCATCTGCAAGAAAATATATTTACTTAGTGAATTAAAAGAGAATTTGTCGCTAAGATGATCAACAGCAAGTCATAAGAGAAGGTTGCTAAGGTGAACAACTCCCATGTGACGTCACTCAAAAACTCGCATTTCATTGGTAGAAACTCTTGGTTTACATCTACCATTATAACCAATCACAGTGAGGGTAAAGTACTCTAGGAGCATGAGTACCTGAAGGACTTGTAAGGTGAATGCTGATTGGTTGTTGTTTTTATTGCTGACGTCACAATGGTTGTTCAACACTTAACTTCTCTTATGATCTGTTACTACTTCTGTTTTGTGCATTATTGATCATAATTAATGATTGTAAACATGACAATTATTATTATAATCACTACTAAGTGCTAAACCGGTAAACATGACAAAGCTGCGCCATTAAACCAGAAATATATAACCAAAAACAACCAATCAGCATTCACCTTACAAGTCCTTCAGGTACTCATGCTGCTAGAGTACTTTACCCTCACTGTGATTGGTTATAATTTTAGATGTAAACAAAGAGTTTCTACCAATGAAATGCGAGTTTTTGAGTGACGTCACATGGTAGTTGTTCACCTTAGCAACCTTCTCTTATGACTTGCTGTTGATCATCTCAGTGGCAAATTCTCTCACTAGATGGAACACATAAAAAATGCACAATTTAAAAACCTTTGTGTAGTATGTTTATTTATATATATAGCTAGATAGATAAATAACTAGCTAGCAAGATAGATAACCGGAGACATAAATACTGATATAGACAGATATATTTAAAAAATCAATTAAATGATTAGATATAAATAGCTAACTAGCAAGAAAGATAAATAAATAGATATAGATTGATAACTGGATACATGTAGACTGATACAAACAACTAGCTAGATAGATAAACAAAAAATGTGGCTAGACAGGATATATAAATAGGTGAAATATAAATAAATTAGAATAATATAGTTTTTATTTATTTACGATTTTCATAAAATGTTCATCAAAAAAATAATAATTGAGCAACACTTTAATTACTAAATAAGACAATTGAGATATTTCAATCCTCCATCTACAAGAAAATATATTATTTTCTTAGTGAATTAATTGAAGGAATACACACAACCCGCACATAGAAGAGAGGAGCTTACGACGACGTTTCGGTCCGACTTGGACCATTTACGATATTGTGTCTTTTTTTTTTTTTTAATTGAAAGGAAAATAAAAACATTCATTCAATTTCTGTGCATTTTTTATGGTTTTCCATCTAGTGAGAGAATTTGTCACTAAGATGATCAACAACAAGTCATAAGAGAAGGTTGCTAAGGTGAACAACTCTCACGTGACGCTCAAACGTCACTCAAAAACTCGCATTTCATTAGCAGAAACTCTTTGTTTACATCAGCGCTATATGACCCCTGTGGTTTATCGCTTATAATAATAATAATAGTTTATTTGGACATGATACAAAGAATTACATTTGGTTATTGAGATTACATGAGGTGTACATGCCAAAAGCCCCTAATATGCAGGGCATTTTGGGCAGACTTAAAATTAACTTAAAACTAAATTGTAAGAATTTTTGTAGATAGTTTACAATGAGTATAGGTGAGTATTTAACCTATGAAATTTGAACATAGTTTAGACATGACATTTTTTAAACATAGTTTTGTACTTTTGTCTTCATTATAAAATTAATTATATCAGATTAAACAAATTAAAGCAATAATAATAATAAAATAATAAAAATTTATGGTTGATAATTTATAAAATAAGTAAAGTTGCATATCTAAGTTATAAAGTTTGAATATAAGTTGAACATATCAATTAATTGTAGCAATTTATTGTAGCAATGCAACTAATTGAGTGAGATAACAATTTAAAACAATTAATTGCATTGCAGTTAGTTTACGTGGTCATTATAATGTAAGTGTCTATTTGATTATAATAATAATAATTTGTTTACATCTACCATTATAACCAATCACAGTGAGCGTAAAGTACTCTAGCAGCATAAGTACCTGAAGGACTTGTAAGGTGAATACTGATTGGTTGTTTTTGGTTATGTATTTCTGGTTTAATGGCGCATCTTTGTCGTGTTTAACGGTTTAGCACTTAGTAGTGATTATAATAATAATAATTGTCATGTTTACAATTATTATGATCAATAATGCACAAAACAGAAGTAGTGAGTAACAGATCGTAAGAGAAGGAAAGTGTTGAACAACCATTGTGACGTCAGCAATAAAAAAAAGCTACCAATCAGCATTCACCTTACAAGTCCTTCAGGTACTCATGCTCCTAGAGTACTATACCCTCACTGTGATTGGCTATAATGCTAGATGTAAACAAAGAGTTTCTACCAATGAAATGCTAGTGTTTGAGTGACGTCACATGGGAGTTGTTCACCTTAGCAACCTTCTCTTATGACTTGCTGTTGACCATCTCAGTGACAAATTCTCTCACCATTACACCAGAAATTGCAACTTTTTATTTATTTTCAATTCGCTATGTTCTTATACCTGGAGAGAGTTCCAGGGGTCAATGCCCCTGCGGCCCGGTCTGTGACCAGGCCTCATGTTGAATCAGAGCCTGATCAACCAGGCTGTTACTGCTGGCCGCACGCAGTCCAACGTACGAACCACAGCCTGGCTGGTCAGGTACAGACTTTAGGTGCCTGTCCAGTGCCTGCTTGAAGACAGCCAGGGGTTTGTTGGTGATCCCCCTGATGTATGCTGGGAGGCAGTTGAACAGTCTTGGGCCCCTGACACTTATCGTGTTGTCTCTCAACGTGCTAGTGGCACCCCTGCTTTTCATTGGGGGGATGTTATATCGTCTGCCGAGTCTTTTGCTTTCGTAGGGAGTGACTCGTGTGTAAATTTGGTACTAATCCCTCGAGAATTTTCCAAGTGTATATAATAATGTATCTCTCCCTCCTGCGTTCTAGGGAGTACAGGTTTAGGAACTTCAAGCGTTCCCAGTAATTGAGGTGGTTTATCGCAGTTATGCGTGCCGTGAAGGTTCTCTGCACATTTTCTAGGTCAGCAATTTCACCTGCTTTGAAAGGTGCAGTTAGTGTGCAGCAATATTCCAGCCTAGATAGAACAAGCTACCTGGAAAGTGTCAACATGGGCTTGGCATCCCTGGTTTTGAAGGTTCTCATTATCCATCCTGTCATTTTTCTAGCAGATGTGATTGCTACGGTGTTATGGTCCTTGAAGGTGAGATCCTCTGACATGATCACTCCCAGGTCTTTGACATTAGTTTTTCGCTCTATTGTGTGGTTGGAATTTATTTTTTACTCCGAGGAGATTTTAATTTCCTCACGTTTTCCATATCTGAGTAATTGAAATTTCTCATCATTGAACTTCATATTGTTTTCTGCAGCCCATTTAAAGATTTGGTTGATGTCTGCTTGGAGTCTTGCAGTCTTCAACGGTGGACACTGTCATGCAGATTCGGGTGTCATCTGCAAAGGAAGACACGACACTGTGGCTTATATCCCTGTCTATGTCCGATATGAGGATGAGGAACAGGATGGGAGCGAGTACTGTGCCTTGTGGAACAGAGCTTTTCACAGTAGCCGCCTCAGACTACTCTGTTGACTACTACTCTTTGTGTTCTACTTGTTAGGAAATTATAGATCCATCTACCAACTTTTCCTGTTATTCCTTTATCACGCATTTTGTGTGCTATTACACCATGGTCACACTTGTCAAAGGCTTTTGCAAAGTCTGTGTATATAACATCTGCATTCTGTTTGTCTTCTAGAGCATCCAGGACCTTGTCGTAGTGGTCCAGTAGTTGGGACAGACAGGAGCGACCTGCTCTAAAACCATGCTGCCCTGGGTTGTGCAATTGATGGGTATCAAGATGAGTGGCGATCTTACTTCTTAGAACCCTTTCAAAGATTTTTATGATATGGGACGTTAGCGCTATTGGTCTGTAGTTCTTTGCTATTGTTTACTGCCGCCTTTGTGGAGTGGGGCTGTCTGTTGTTTTTAGTAAATGCGGGACGACCCCAGTGGATTGAAATATCTGAGTTGTTTTATTTCAATGCATTGATTTATCTATCAGATAGCTATTTATGTCTATCCACATATTCTCTTTAATATCTATCTCTAGCTAGGTGTTTATATCAGTCTGCATGTATCCAGTTATAAATCTGTATCTATTTATCTTGTTTGCTAGCTAGCTATTTATATTATTATTATAATCAAGGGGAAGCGCTAAACCCGTATGATTATATAGCGCCTGTGGGGGGATGTGGAAGGTATTCAGGTTTAATTCAGGGAACTGGAACACAGATCCAATTAAACCATACCACGGGTGGGGTTCGAACCCGCGGTCACAGAGTCTCAAAACTCCAGACCGTCGCGTAAGCCACTAGGCCAGCTAGCTTCAATAAGATTCATCCAACTAGGTATATTTCTACACCATAGGAAGGTTAGCATAGGCACCACTGTGTCCACAAATGCAAATGACGGCTTTGAGGGGGACTTGAGCTAGAGTTCGTCACGGCCATGCTAGCGGGAGATTCGTCTGTAAAAACTTGCATTTGTGGACACAGTGGTGCCTATGCTAACCTTCCTATGGTGTAGAAATATACCTAGTTGGATGAATCTTATTGAAGCTAGCTGGCCTAGTGGCTTACGCGACGGTCTGGAGTTTTGAGACTGTGACCGCGGGTTCGAACCCCACCCGTGGTATGGTTTGTTTGCAATCGTGTCATTACGATTTCGTGAGACAGATCCAATTCCCTAGATCAAGAGCCCCTCACCAGCATCAAGGAACCTTCCTTGAGGGGTAGCTATTTATGACTATCTACTTATCATTTATTTTTCTTTATATATTTGTTTATAGTATAAATGTCTAATTATCTATCTGGCTAACTAGCTATTTATCTATTCATTTATCTATCTTGCATATATATATATATATATATATATATATATATATATATATATATATATATATATATATATATATATATATATTAAAACACATACACAAAGGATAAAAATAATTTGTGCATCTTTTATTATGTTCTATCTGGTGAGAGAATTTGCCACTGAGATGATCAACAGCAAGTCATAAGAGAAGGTTGCTAAGGTGAACAACTCTCACGTGACGTCACTCAAAAACTCGCATTTCATTGGTAGAAACTCTTTGTTTACATCTACCATTATAACCAATCACAGTGAGGGTAAAGTCCTCTAGCAGCATAAGTACCTGAAGGACTTGTAAAATGAATGCTGATTGGTTGTTTTTGTTTAATGTTGACGTCACAATGGTTGTTCAACACAGTAACCTTCTCTTATGATCTGCTGTTGCTCACTACTTCTGTTTTGTGCTTTAATAATCATTAAACATGACAATTATTATTATAATCAAAACTAAGCGTTAAACCGGTACACATGACAAAGCTGCCATTACACCAGTGGGCAACTGAGGCATATTATACCTCGTGGGTCACTGAGGGCACAGTATACATCCAGTGGGCCACTGAGTACACGGTATACCTCCAGTGTACCACTGAGGGCACAGTATACTTCCAGTGGGCCACTGAGTACACGGTATACCTCCAGTGGACCACTGAGGGCACAGTATACCTCCAGTGGGCCACTGAGCACACGGTATACGTCCAGTGGACCACTGAGGGCACAGTATACCTTACCTCCAGTGGGCAACTGAGGCCTATTATAACTCCAGTGGGCCACTGCGGGCACAGTATATCGCCAATGGGCCTCTGAGAACACAGTATACCTCCAGTGGGCCACTGAGGACACAGTATATCTCCAGTGGGCCACTATTACGAACACAAGTAATAGAACGGCCTGTAACCTGGTCGTAATGGTTTTTGGAGCAAAAAAAACTCAGCAGTAATATTTAACTTTTATTTCCTTCATCATATATATATATATATATATATATATATATATATATATGTACACTTATGTACACTATGTACAGGAGATGAATATGTGTACCACATGGTGACAAAGAATAGCACCGTACTCAACCAACTAGAGGCAAGTCTAGTAAATGCTGACCGCGAGTGAATCACGTCACCTCAGCATTTGGCGGGCTCGCCTGTGATTGGACAATGAACCAAGGTACTGATTTAACGAAGGGTACCCTAAAAATCCTTAAACCCTTAGCACCAGGTTCACTGGTTGGGAAGCAGCCTGAGACTTCATGTTATCAGACGTGTGTTGTGGTTCTTCACGGAGTTGAGGTAGACTAGTGGATTGTGATCCCTGTAGTCATAAGAACATAAGAAAGAAGGAACACTGCAGAAGGCCTACTGACCAATGCGAGGCTAGTCCAAGTCTCCTACCGGCTTAAGCCAATGCCCCAACCTAGTCAGGTCAGGTCACATTCACTTAAGGAAGGAGCACGACACCTGACCTAGTAGCACAAGCTATTCAGGTTCAACTCACACCCACCCGCACCCACTCATGTATTTATCTAACCTATTTTTAAAACTACACAAGGTTTTAGCCTCTAGTTGTGGTCGGGAGTTTGTTCCACTCATCCACAACTCTATTACCAAACCAGGCTGTGACCACTTGGGACGACTGCCCCACGTAGACCTCGAAATGTTCTAATGCAGTATCAGAGCGAGGGTTTCTTTTTCAATTGTGCTCGGCCCTCTGGCCGAGCACTCTTCCCCAGATTTTTGTAGAAGTGCTGCCCCTACCCCTGGCTCACATGCATCAACCTGTAATATAAAGGGTTTTGAGAAATCAGGAGACAGGAGAATGGGTGCTGTACAAAGTAGCTGTTTGGTTTTGTTAAGAGAGTCGTGACACTCTGGGGTCCATTGAAATTTGGTTTTCTGACTGGTGTGTGAGGTTACGGGGCTACAACGTCCGCAAAGTTCTTACAGAATCGTCTGTAAAACACTACCAGCCCTAAGAAACGTTGGAGGGATTTCCTATCATGAGGTACTGGGTAATTTTTAATAGCAAGGATTTTAGCAAATTTAAGGGCCACTTTACCACTACCTACTTCATGGTCCAAAAAAGTAATAGTAGATTGGCCAAAGGATGACTTACATAAATTAACAGTTAACTGGATGACTCCTCCACTAACCCATGCTCTAACAGAAATACTACCTCCTGCTGAAGTAGCTTCTGTTTTTCAGGATTAGCTCTGTAGGGGAAGAGTTTAATAGGTTTAGAGTTTCCAACATCTACATCATGATATCCTAGTGTACATTTCTTTGGAAAATCCGGAAATATGTCAGGGTAAGATTGTAAGAGTGCAGTTAAACTTATTACTTGATTCTTAGACAGACCCATCATTAAAGGGCTAGGGTCCTTGAGGAGGACAGAATTGGAAAGTTTTACTTGAATTTCAGGAATAGGGTGCAAGGAGTAGGGTCGTGTACAGAGGCAGAGGTTAGTCATTATTGAGACTTCATTTGAATCATTAAATATTTTAATCTGATTTATGTGGTATGTTTTACTCTTTGAGGGTTTATCAAGGGGAGGCACTGATGACACAATATACCTTCAGTGGGCTACTTAGGGCACAGTATACCTCCAGTGGGCCACTGAAAACACAGTATACCTCCAATGTGCCACTGAGGGCACAGTATACCTCCAGTGGGCCTCTGAGAGCACAGTATACCTCCAGTGGGCTTCTGAGGGCACAGTATACCTCCAGTGGGCCTCTGAGGTCACAGTATACCTCTTGTGAGCCACTGAGGGCACAGTATACCTCCAGTGAGCCAATGAGGACACAGTATACCTCCAGTGGGCGACTGAGGGCACAGTATATCTTCAGTGGGCCACTGAGGACACAGTATACCTCCAGTGGGCCGCTGAGGACACAGTATACCTCCAGTGGGCCACTGAGGACACAGTATACCTCCAATGGGCCATTGTCAACACTGAGGACACAGCAAGCCTTCACACTGGTATATATCAAGCAAGTCATGCAGTGACAACAATATGATGTTTAAGGAAGACAAGTTTGAGTTAGTATGTTATGGAAAAATGGGGAAATGTAAACTAACATGGGGTATAAGACTAACTCGAACCACACTCAGTATAGCAAAAATCTAATGTGAAGGACTTGGGAATGATAATGTCAAGGATCACAACTGTTAGGAAATGATAGGATGGATAATGAGAACCTTCAAAACAAGGGATGTCAAACCAATGATGATCCTCTTTAAAGTCATTTGTTTTCTCTAGGCTGGAATATTGCTGTACACTAACAGCCACTTTCAAGGCAGGTGAAATTGCTGACCTGGAGAATATATAAGTTCATATATAAGTTCAGTCAAGCACTTTAATTATTGGGAACGTTTAAAGTTCCTTGACCTGTACTCCTTGGAACATTGGTATGAAAAATAATTAATAATATACACTTGGAAAATCCAAGAGGGACTAGTCCCAAATCTGCACACAGAAATCACTCCCTACGAAAGCAAAAAAACTGGGCAGACGGTGCAACATCTTCACAATGAAAAGCAAGGGCACCATGAGTACGCTAAGAGACAACACAATAAGTGCCAGGGGCCCAAGACTGTTCAACTGCCTCCCAGCATATAAAAGTGGGATTACCAATAGACCCCTGGCTGTCTTCAAGACCCATGGCTGTCAAGACCCCTGGCCGCCTTCAAAACCTATGGCTGTCTTCAACACCCTTGGTTGTCTTCAACACCCTTGGTTGTCTTCAACACCTCTGGCTGTCTTCAACACTCATGGCTGTCTTCAACACTCATGGCTGTCTTCAAGAGGTCTTTAACACAATGTATGGACCGCGGGGTGACTCGTGTAGTAGACAGACTTTAAACCCTCCCTTTAATCAAGCTCTTTATCTCTCCAGTGCTTCAACCATTTCTGGCCACAGAAACATGAAACCATAGGTGAGGTTTCATGGGAGTCCAAGCATTAATTACCACGACTTGGGGTTTCATATCTGGGAAAAGAGAGGCGATGAGGGGTCTTCAAAGAGGTTCTCTTCACTTCCTAAGATCACCGAACTCAGGTACTCATGAAGGAGCATCCCCGTGCTGAACACGGGCTATGTGGTGCTGGACACGGGCTATGTGGTGCTGGACACGGGCTATGTGGTGCTAGTCACGGGCTATGTGGTGCTGGACACGGGCTATGTGGTGCTGGACACGGGCTATGTGGTGCTGGACACGGGCTATGTGGTGCTAGTCACGGGCTATGTGGTGCTGGACACAGGCTATGTGGTGCTAGTCACGGGCTATGTGGTGCTGGACACGGGCTATGTGGTGCTGGACACGGGCTATGTGGTGTTGGACACGGGCTATGTGGTGTTGGACACGGGCTATGTGGTGTTGGACACGGCCTGATGAACACGGGCTATGGGGCGCTGGACACGGGCTATGTGGTGCTGGACACAAGCTATGTGGTGCTAGTCACGGGCTATGTGGTGCTGGACACGGGCTATGTGGTGTTGGACACGGGCTATGTGGTGTTGGACACGGGCTATGTGGTGTTGGACACGGCCTGATGAACACAGGCCTGATGAACACGGGCTATGGGGAGCTGGACACGGGCTATGTGGTGCTGGACACAAGCTATGTGGTGCTAGTCACGGGCTATGTGGTGCTGGACACGGGCTATGTGGTGCTGGACACGGGCTATGTGGTGCTAGTCACGGGCTATGTGGTGCTGGACACAGGCTATGTGGTGCTAGTCACGGGCTATGTGGTGCTAGTCACCGGCTATGTGGTGCTGGACACGGGCTATGTGGTGTTGGACACGGGCTATGTGGTGTTGGACACGGGCTATGTGGTGTTGGACACGGCCTGATGAACACGGACTATGGGGCGCTGGACACGGGCTATGTGGTGCTGGACACAAGCTATGTGGTGCTAGTCAGGCATGTGGTCTGGACACGGCTAGTGGTGCTGGACACGGGCTATGTGTGCTAGTCACGGGCTATGTGGTGCTGGACACAGGCTATGTGGTGCTAGTCACGGGCTATGTGGTGCTGGACACGGGCTATGTGGTGCTGGACACGGGCTATGTGGTGTTGGACACGGGCTATGTGGTGTTGGACACGGGCTATGTGGTGTTGGACACGGGCTATGTGGTGACGGACACAGGCTATGTGGTGCTAGTCACGGGCTATGTGGATTTGGACACGGGCTATGTGGTGTTGGACACGGGCTATGTGGTGTTGGACACGGGCTATGTGGTGATGGACACAGGCTATGTGGTGCTAGTCACGGGCTATGTGGATTTGGACACGGGCTATGTGGTGTTGGACACGGCCTGATGAACACAGGAAGTTGGGATGGTAAAGTCACAAGGGGTGTAAGGTACTTTTTAATGTGTGAGGGGAAGTATCGGGTGGGCGGGTGGCAGTTTCGACACCTCCTGACCACCCTCTACACCACCCACGTGTCCTGGACCACAAATGGCCACCCAGCACGAGGCTCTGGACCACTGACCACCCAGCAAGACGCCCCAGGACCACCACTGACCACTACTTCCTTAGATCTTCCCTACGTTCGACACTGAGCGAGTCTAGGATATGGACCCCATATCCATCCACAGGATGGATATGAGGTGCACAATAAACTAGCCACTACCATCCATAGGATGGATATGTGGTACACAATAAACTAGCCACTACCATCCACAGGACGGCTATGGGAAGTTTACCTGGAGTTACTTTTAGTGGCTTTTGGAGGTCCCTGGTCCCAGACCAGGTCTCCTGGTTGTTGGCCTGATCAATCAGACTGTCAGTGCCTGCTGCCCACATTCTAATGTATGCACCACAACCCAGCTGATCAGCAACTGTTTGGGGACATCTGTCAAGTTCCTTCTCGAAGACGAAGAGTCGTGGTCCTTCAACACTTATCGAGTTATCTCTCAGTGTACTCATAACTGCCCTGCTGTTTATTGGAGGTATCCTGCACTTCTTGAGTTCATAAGTAGTAATTTCAGTGTGCATGTTTGGTACCAATCCCTCCAGCAACTTCCAGGTGTAGATTATGATGTATCTTTCTCTCCTACGTTCTAAGGAGTGCCGTTCTAGGGACACTTCAAGTGTTCCCAGTAATTTAGATGCTTGATTGAGTTAATACGAGCTGTGAAGGTTCTCTGCACATTCTTCAGCTCAGCCTTGAAGGAGGCTGTTAGTAGGCAGCAATATTCCAGCCTAGAGAAAACAAGTGATCTGAAGAGTATCATCACTGGCTTGGCGCTTCTTGTTTTGAAGGTTCTAGTTATCCAACCTATCAAATCCATCCACAGGATGGATATGGGATGCACATGCTGGGAAAATAAAGTTGAGAGAGATAAGATTTTGTTGGGATTTTTAACCCCGGAGAGTTAGTCACCTAGGATAACCCAAGAAAGTCAGTGCGTCATCGAGGACTGTCTTATTTCCATGGTGGTGATTCAGTCTTGTCCCCCAGGATGCCACCCACACCTATACTTTCTAGAAAGAACAGGGATTCGAACTGTGGTTGTTCATTACGACTTGGGGTTATAGTATCTGATTTTTTTCTAAAGCTGCGTCAGGACGGATGGAAGGAAGGTGGGTAGTGGTTAGTGGTCAAAGGGGCCGTCTAGGGGTCAGGGGGTGGTCGTCTAGGGGCGGGTGTAGGGGAGGTTACAAGGTGACAAAACAGTCACACAAGACCTCGTTTTTAATTAAACACATGGTCTCACACACGTGGTCTCTCACACAAGTGCTCTCTCACACATGGTCTCACAAACGTGGTCTCTCACACACATGTTCACACACACGTGCTCTCACACACGTGGTCTCTCACACACGTGCTCACACAAGTGCTCTCTCACACATGTGGTCTCACATACGTGCTCTCAAACACGTGTTCTCTCACACACGTGCTCTCACACACGTGCTCTCTCACACACGTGGTTACACTTGTGGTCATTCTGAATTAGTACTTCCCGTGGTCATTGTCACTAGTATACCTTGGTCACTGTCACCAGTATACCTTGGTCACTGTCACTAGTATACCTTGGTCACTGTCACCAGTATACCTTGGTCACTGTCACTAGTATACCTTGGTCACTGTCACCAGTATACCTTGGTCACTGTCACTAGTATAAGAGAAAGGTGTAGATAGGATAGAGACGGGGTGGGGAGACATACGTGTGTGTAGGGAGGAAAGTAGTGAAGGTTACAACCTCCCCAGAGTGCTTGGGGAGGGGGGAGTCATTCATCAAGCCCAGCTGTAAGTGTTTAGTGTGGGTTCCCCTCTCGTGTGGTACCTCCCCAACACTACCTCCCCACCTCCCCGACTTTCACATACTCAACATATAAAGCCTTAATTTCACCCTTTTGCTGATCTTAAGTCAATTATAAATACCTGTGTTGATGTTGTTTTGGATTATAGGGCCAGCGATAACTGACACCGTATTAAACTCTGTTTAAGGTACCGTATTGAACTCTCTAAAACACCACACCCAACCCTCTGTTTTAGGTACATAAACAGTGTTTTATGTACCATAACAAACAGTATTTTAAGTACCCTCACCTTCAAAGATCACAACTGTCACTATCACATCTGCGAGGAAAATGATAGGATGGATAATGAGAACTTTCAAAACAAGGGATGCCAAGCATTGATGATCCTTTTTAAATCACTTGTTCTCTCTAGGCTGGAATACTGCTGTACATTAACAGCTCCATTCAAGGCAGGTGAAATTGCAGATCTAGAGAATGTACAGAGAACCTTTACTGCACATAAACGACATAGATGAGGGAATAAATAGCGACATAAGCAAGTTTGCCGATGACACCAAAATAGGCCGTCCAATTCATTCTAATGAGGACATTAGAGCACTCCAGGAAGATTTGAATAGACTGATGCAGTGGTCGGAGAAGTGGCAGATGCAGTTTAATATAGATAAATGCAAAGTTTTAAATATTGGACAGGACAATAACCATGCCACATATAAACTAAATAATGTAGATCTTAATACTACTGATTGCGAAAAGGATTTAGGAGTTCTGGTTAGCAGTAATCTAAAACCAAGACAGCAGTGCATAAGTGTTCGCAATAAAGCGAACAGAATCCTTGGCTTCATATCAAGAAGCATAAATAATAGGAGTCCTCAGGTTGTTCTTCAACTCTATATATCCTTGGTTAGGCCTCATCTAGATTATGCTGCAGTTTTGGTCACCGTATTACAGAATGGATATAAATGCTCTGGAAAACGTACAAAGGAGGATGACTAAGTTGATTCCATGTATCAGAAATCTTCTCTATGAGGATAGACTGAGGGCCCTGAATCTGCACTCTCTAGAAAGGCGTAGAATTAGGGGGCATATGATTGAGGTGTATAAATGGAAAACAGGAATAAATAAAGGTGATGTAAATAGCGTGCTAAAAATATCTAGTATTGACAGGACTCGCAGCAATGGCTTTAAGGTGGATAAATTCAGATTCAGGAAGGATATAGGAAAGCATTGGTTTGGTAATAGAGTTGTCGATGAGTGGAACAAACTCCCGAGTACAGTTATAGAGGCTAAAACGTTGTGTAGTTTTAAAAATAGGCTAGATAAATATATGAGTGGGTGCGGGTGGGTGTGAGTTGGACCTGACGAGTTTGTGCTACTAGGTCAGATGCCGTGCTCCTTCCTTAAGTGAATGTAACCTGACCTGGCTGAGTCGGGGCATTGGCTTAAGCCGGTGGGAGTATTGGACCTGCCTCGCATGGGCCAGTAGGCCTGCTGCAGTGTTCCTTCTTTCTTATGTTCTTATATCAGTTCCATCAAACACCTTAACTACTGGGAACACCTTTAAGCCCTTGTACTCACTGGAGCGCAGGCGAGAGAGATACATCATAATCTACACCTGGAAAATCCTAGAGGGACTGGCTCCAAATCTGCATACAGAAATCACTCCCTACGAAAGCAAAAGACTGGGCAGACGGTGCAACATTCCCCCAATGAAAAGTATGGGCGCCATTAATACACTAAGAGACAACACAATAAGTGTCCGGGGCCCAAGACTGTTTAACAGACTCCCACTAGGCATAAGGGGGATTACCAATAGACCCCTGGCAGCCTTCAAGAGTGAGCTGGACAGATATCTAAAGTCAGTTCCTGACCAGCCGGGCTGTGGTTCGTATGTTGGACTATGTGCGGCCAGGAGTAACAGCCTGGTTGATCAGGTTCTGTTCCACCACGAGGTCTAGTCAAGAACCGGGCCGCGGGGGCGTTGACACCCGGAACACTCTCCAGGAACACCATAAACAATATTTTAGGTATGGTATTCAAGTTTCAGTTTCGGGTTGGATTCCCTCCCAGTTTTAAGAACATAAGAAAGAAGGAACACTGCAGCAGGCCTACTGGCCCATGCGAGGCAGGTCCAAGTCTCCAACAGGCTTAAGCCAATGCCCCGACCCAGCCAGGTCAGGTTACATTCACTTAAGGAAGGAAGGGAATATCAGAGAGGTGTTGACCTCCAGTAGGGCACACTTCACACCATCAACACAACCTCGTAATGGCAGGCAAAAACTAAGCCTTGTGGTTGATGACGAGGTCTGAGGAGGCAGTTTTAAACAGCCAGTCACAACACCAATGACCCGCGTGTTAAACACAGGAGTTACCCCTTTAGTTCGTCAGCAAGTCATCAGTCAATGAGGTCTATCTGTCCTTTCTGGAGGTTGACACAAGAGTATATATACCGAGAGATGTATACTCCTCGGTGTATATACATTGAGAAGTTACTGCAGTACTTTAGAAAGGTATTAAAGTATTCTTGGCTGGTTGTGAACAGATGATATGCAGCCGTAATGAGTGGGGATGTTACAGTGCCTACACTCTGAAGGATGGGTGTGGATGTTACAGTGCCTGTACTCTGAAGGATGGGTGTGGATGTTACAGTGCCTGCACTCTGAAAGATGGGTGTGGATGTTACAGTGCCTGTACTCTGAAGGATGGGTGTGGATGTTACAGTGCCTGTACTCTGAAGGATGGGTGTGGATGTTACAGTGCCTGCACTCTGAAGGATGGGTGTGGATGTTACAGTGCCTGCACTCTGAAGGATGGGTGTGGATGTTACAGTGCCTGTACTCTGAAGGATAGGTGGGGATGTTACAGTGCCTGCACTCTGAAGGATGGGTGTGGATGTTACAGTGTCTGTACTCTGAAGGATGGGTGGGGATGTTACAGTGCCTGCACTCTGAAGGATGAGTGAGATGTTACAGTGCTGAGGTGGAATACAGTCCTGACTCTGAAGGATGAGTGGGATGTTACAGTGCTGGAGGTGGAAGACATACCTGCACTCTGAAGGATGAGTGAGGATGTTACATGCTGGAGGTGGAAGTACAGCCTGCACTCTGAAGAGTGGTGATGGTCATGCTGGAGGTGAAGTACAGCCTGCACTCTGAAGATGAGTGAGGATGTTACAGTGCTGGAGGTGGGAAGACAGTGCCTGCACTCTGAGATGGGAGATGTACAGTGCTGGAGGTGGGAAGTACAGTGCCTGCACTCTGAAGGATGGTGAGGATGTTACAGTGCTGGAGGTGGGAGAGTACAGTCCTGCACTCTGAAGGATGGTGAGGATGTACAGTGCTGGAGGTGGAAGTACAGTGCCTGCACTCTGAAGGATGGGTGAGGATGTTACAGTGCTGGAGGTGGGAAGTACAGTGCCTGACTCTGAAGGATGGTGAGATGGTAAGTGCTGGAGTGGAAGTACAGTCCTGCACTCTGAAGGATGGTGAGATGTTACAGTCGAGTGAAGCAGTGCTACTCTGAAGGATGGTGAGGATGGTACAGTGCTGGAGGTGGAAGTCAGTCCTGCACTCTGAAGGATGGTGAGGATGTTACAGTGCTGGAGGTGGGAAGTACAGTGCCTGCACTCTGAAGGATGGTGAGGATGTTACAGTGCTGGAGGTGGAAGTACAGTCCTGCACTCTGAAGGATGGTGAGGATGTTACAGTGCTGGAGGTGGGAAGTACAGTCCTGCACTCTGAAGGATGAGAGTGAGGATGGTACAGTGCTGGAGGTGGGAAGACAGGCCTGCACTCTGAAGGATGAGTGAGGATGTTACAGTGCTGGAGGTGGGAAGTACAGTACCTGCACTCTGAAGGATGAGTGAGGATGTTACAGTGCTGGAGGTGGGAAGACAGTGCCTGCACTCTGAAGGATGGTGAGGATGTTACAGTCTGGAGTGGAAGTACAGTACCTGCACTCTGAAGGATGGTGAGGATGTTACAGTGCTGGAGGTGGGAAGTACAGTGCCTGCACTCTGAAGGATGAGTGAGGATGTTACAGTGTGGAGGTGGAAGTACAGTGCCTGCACTCTGAAGGATGAGTGAGGATGTTACAGTGCTGGAGGTGGGAAGTACAGTCCTGCACTCTGAAGGATGGGTGAGGATGTACAGTGCTGGAGGTGGGAAGTACAGTGCCTGACTCTGAAGGATAGTGGATGTTACAGTGCTGGAGGTGGGAATGCAGTGCCTGCACTCTGAGGATGGGGTGAGATGTTACAGTGCTGGAGGTGGGAGTACAGTCCTGCACCTGAAGATGAGGAGGATGTACAGTTGAGGTGAGCAGCCTGCACCTGAAGGATGGGTGAGGATGTTACAGTGCTGAGGTGGGAAGACAGTCCTGCACTCTGAAGGATGGTGAGGATGGTACAGTGCTGGAGGTGGGAAGTACAGTGCCTGCACTCTGAAGGATGGGTGAGGATGTTACAGTGCTGGAGGTGGGAAGTGCAGTGCCTGCACTCTGAGATGGTGGAGACAGTGCTGAGGTGGACAGTTGCTGGATGGTGGAAGTACAGTGCCTGGAGTGGGAGACAGTGCTGGAGTGAAGTACAGTGCTGGAGGTGGGAAGTACAGTGCCTGCACCTGAAGGATGGGTGAATGTACAGTGCTGGAGGTGGGAAGTACAGTGCCTGCCCTGAGATGGGAGTTTACAGTGCTGGAGTGGGAAGTACAGTGCTGGATGGGGAATGTTACAGTGCTGGAGGTGGGAAGTACAGTGCTGGAGGTGGGAATGTTACAGTGCTGGAGGTGGGAAGTACAGTGCATTTTTTTTTTGGATTACATCTGGAGTGATATCTGCCTCTGAGATGATTATCTGAGTGAATAGTCTCCCTGAGTGATCATCTGGGGCGCGCTCTAGTGGATTATGATGTATGCCTGACTCTGAAGAGTGGATTTACAGTCTGGAGGATCATCACTCTGAAGGTGAGATTTACAGTGAGTGGAAGTACAGTCCTGCCTCTGAGATGTGGATTTACAGTCTGGAGTGGGAAGTAAGTGCCTGCACTCTGAGATGGTGATGTTACAGTCTGGAGTGGAATCAGTCCTGACTCTGAGATGGTGAGATTTACAGTCTGGAGTGGAATACAGTCCTGCACTCTGAGATGTGGTTTACGTTCTGAGTAGAAGTAATACTGCACTCTGAGATGGTGAGATTTACAGTCTGGAGTGGAAGTACAGTCCTGACTCTGAAGGTAGGATTTACAGTCTGGAGTGGAATACAGTCCTCACTCTGAGATGGTAGATTTACAGTCTGGAGTGAATCAGTCCTGCACTCTGAGATGAGTAGGATTTACAGTCTGGAGTGGAATACAGTCCTGCACTCTGAGATGGTGGATTTACAGTCTGAGTGAGTACAGTCTGACTCTGAGATGGTGAGATTTCAGTCTGAGTGAATCAGTCCTGCACTCTGAGATGAGTGGATTTACAGTCTAGGGGAATCATCTGCACTCTGAGATGGTGAGATTAGTCTGAGTGGGAATAAGTCCTGACTCTGAAGATGGTGAATTTCGTCTGGAGTGGGAAGAGCTGCACTCGAAGAGGAGATTTACAGTCTGAGTGAATCAGTCCTGCCTCTGAGATGGTAGATTTACAGTCTGGAGTGAATACAGTCCTGCACTCTGAGATGGTGAGATTTACATCTGGAGTGGAATCAGTCCTGCACTCTGAAGATGGTAGATTTACATCTGGAGTGGAATCAGTCCTGACTCTGAAGATGTGAGATTTACAGTCTGAGGGAATCAGTCCTGCACTCTGAGAGATGAGATGTCTCGAGAGGAGTTAGTGAGAGAGTCCTGACTGAGTGTGTACGTCTGGGGGACAGGAGATGTAGAGATCGGGGAGAGTGAATGTGAGTAGCTGAGTGGAGGTCTGATGATCAGTCTGGGAGATGCTGAGTGGGATCTGGACAAGTCACTTGAGGATATGATCTGGAAATGAATTACAATTACTGAAGGATGTATTGAAGTGGAATTGAGACGATTTTTTTTCAGATTTATTTGACTGTTCAGATTGTTGTAAAGTTTAATGGAATACAATACTACTGTATTTCAGAAGTTTTTGTAGCTTAATAATAATACTTACAATATGGAGGTACGTACTTTGTACTCTGCCAGTCTTTAGTACCTACTTTGTACTCTGTCAGTCTTTAGTACCTACTTTGTACTCTGTCAGTCTTTAGTACCTACTTTGTACTCTGTCAGTCTTTAGTACCTACTTTGTACTCTGTCAGTCTTTAGTACCTACTTTGTACTCTGTCAGTCTTTAGTACCTACTTTGTACTCTGTCAGTCTTTAGTACCTACTTTGTACTCTGTCAGTCTTTAGTACCTACTTTGTACTCTGTCAGTCTTTAGTACCTACTTTGTACTCTGTCAGTCTTTAGTACCTACTTTGTACTCTGTCAGTCTTTAGTACCTACTTTGTACTCTGTCAGTCTTTAGTACCTACTTTGTACTCTGTCAGTCTTTAGTACCTACTTTGTACTCTGTCAGTCTTTAGTACCTACTTTGTACTCTGTCAGTCTTTAGTACCTACTTTGTACTCTGTCAGTCTTTAGTACCTACTTTGTACTCTGTCAGTCTTTAGTACCTACTTTGTACTCTGTCAGTCTTTAGTACCTACTCTGCACTCTGTCAGTCTTTAGTACCTATTTTGTACTCTGTCAGTCTTTAGTACCTATTTTGTACTGTCAGTCTTTAGTACCTACTTTGTACTCTCAGTCTTTAGTACCTACTTTGTACTCTGTCAGTCTTTAGTACCTACTTTGTACTCTGTCAGTATTTAGTACCTACTCTGCATTCTGTCAGTCTTTAGTACCTATTTTGTACTGTCAGTCTTTAGTACCTACTCAGTACTCTGTCAGTATTTAGTACTTACTCTGCACTCTGGTCAACCTTCCATGTTTACTTAGTACTTTTCACCAGTATACACCTTTCAATGTTATTTATTTAAACAAAGATTAAACTTCATGTTTAAAATACATAATTTTTGGATAGTTGTAATGAGATGAAAGTTAATTTTGAAAAAATATTACATAATTGTTTCAGATTTTGAAGCGAAGGTGAACCTTGAGGTACAGAAGTTAAACTTTTTGTAATATAATTGAGGTAATTAAAAATATGTTTTAATGTTTTTCTCATGTGTGTGTGTGGATAATTTGAGGGTGGTGATTGTAGTGGTAGTGGTGGGGATTTTGGTGGTGGTGGTAGTGGTGGTGATTGTGGTAGTGGTGGGGATTGTGGTAGTGGTGGGGATTGTGGTAGTGGTGATTGTGGTAGTGGTGGGGATTTTGGTGGTGGTGGTAGTGGTGGTGATTGTGGTAGTGGTGATTGTGGTAGTGGTGATTGTGGTAGTGGTGGGGATTGTGGTAGTGGTGGTGATTGTGGTAGTGGTGGTGATTGTGGTAGTGGTGGTGATGTGGTAGTGGTGGTGATGTGGTAGTGGTGGTGATTGTGGTAGTGGTGGTGATTGTGGTAGTGGTGGTGATATGTGGTAGTGTAGTGGTGATTGTGGTAGTGGTGGTGTTGTGGTAGTGGTGGGATGTGGTAGTGGTGGGGATTGTGGTAGTGGTGGGATTGTGGTAGTGGTGGGGATTGTGGTAGTGGTGGGGATTTTGGTGGTGGTGATTGTGGTAGTTGGATTGTGGTAGTGATTGTGGTAGTGGTGGTGATTGTGGTAGTGGTGGTGATTGTGGTAGTGGTGATTGTGGTAGTGGTGGTGATTGTGATAGTGGTGGTGATTGTGGTAGTGGTGGTGATTGTGGTAGTGGTGGTGATTGTGGTAGTGGTGAGGATTGTGGTAGTGGTGGGGATTGTGGTAGTGGTGGGGATTGTGGTAGTGGTGATTGTGGTATTGGTGGTGATTGTGGTATTGGTGGTGATTGTGGTATTGGTGGTGATTGTGGTATTGGTGGTGACTGTGGTATTGGTGGTGACTGTGGTATTGGTGGTGATTGTGGTAGTGGTGGTGATTGTGGTAGTGGTGGATTGTGGTAGTGGTGATTGTGGTAGTGGTGGGATTGTGGTAGTGGTGATTGTGGTAGTGGTGGGGATTGTGGTAGTGGTGGGGATTGTGGTAGTGGTGGGGATTGTGGTATTATTGGTGATTGTGGTAGTGGTGGTGACTGTGGTAGTGGTGGTGATTGTGGTAGTGGTGGTGACTGTGGTAGTGGTGGTGACTGTGGTAGTGGTGGTGACTGTGGTAGTGGTGGTGATTAGTGGTGGTGACGTGTAGTGGGTGATTGTGGTGTGGTGGGATTGTGGTAGTGGTGGTGATGTGGTAGGGGGTGATTGGTAGTGGTGATTGTGGCAGTGGTGGTGATTGTGGCAGTGGTGGTGATTGTGGCAGTGGTGGTGATTGTGGCAGTGGTGGTGATTGTGGCAGTGGTGGTGATTGTGGCAGTGGTGGTGATTGTGGCAGTGGTGGTGATTGTGGCAGTGGTGGTGATTGTGGTGTAATGAAGAGGTAGATATATTTCATGTATAAAACGCGTTGTACAATAACTAATAATCTTGAGTTTTTCAGGAGGTGAGAAAGTGCTGGGACTTCCTCCTATCATTCAGTATCCTTACTTCAGAGATGGCATTCAGTACTTCCCCTTTAGGTAAGTTACTGAAGGGGCAGTGATAGCGTCAGGTTTGTCCTGGCCTCATGCAAGAGTGACCTACAGGTTCTGCTTGCAATGAGGGGCTTTGAAAGGAAAACAGAATACTCTAGGGGCATTAAACCTGCATGACACTCTTTAACAACAATCAGCAATGGTTTAAAAACAAATAGGTAAAATTGGTCAATTAGCAAGAACTCGTTTAAAATTAATTCCTTTTTAAAATTTTCTCTTATGTTTAAATATATATATTTTCATTTTTAATGAACCTTCTTGTAGCGAATAGACTTTATACAACATTAACCAAGCAGGATTCTCTAACCTTATTTCCTATCTCTATTTAGAACTAATCCATATTTTTATTCCCTCCCCCAGGACTTTAGCCATGCTTGTGACGCTGGTAAGCCTTGTACTGGTATCATGGGCTACCAAGAAACTTTATCAAGCTGGAAAATTCATGGATCCCTTGAATGTATTTACTGAGGACTTTGAGGTGATGGTTAAGACGCAAGAGAAGGTTAACAACGGCATTGATAACCCAGTTCTAGATGCTGATGTAGTTACAAGTCCAAACCGCTCCTCTAGACCCATGGAAATGACTCAATTCTAGTGTGTATAACCAGCGATGTATAGTTCATATAGCTTTATTTATGCGTTATATATTATGACTAGTATTGTGGAAGGCCTCGGTTAGATGACCAAAAGCTCCAGCTGTGGGTCATGTGACTAAGACCCGCGTCAGGAAACACTTGTCCTGTTTCCTGACAAACCTAACCTATGTGTTATTTTGTTGGTTAATTGGGTTTGAAGGCTACTGACTACACAATGGTCAATAAGGCTTCATTTTAGCTGTTCCTCAACAGTCAAGAAAACTTACATTCTTAAAGTACGGATTGTAGTAAGCTCAGCATATATACACACATATATACTCCTTTCAATATATATATGATATACTACTTGTGTTAAGTTGCAAGTCTATCGACTCACGAGGGTCATTAAGCTTGCACGGTAGTTTCATTAATCAAAAATACTTTCATCCTCATTATGGGCATAAACTGAGTATATAAACCGATATTTACTTCTCCAAGTGTAACACATGAAATAAATATATATATATATATATATATATATATATATATATATATATATATATATATATATATATATATATATAATAGAGTGTATTGAATCTTTCCCTCGAAGATGGACAGTGGTTGCAAGCCTCACTTCCAGTCAGACTTGGGGGGCTGGGAGTACGCAAATCCTCCCAGATTGCCCTACCAGCTTTCCTATCCTCTTCCATAGCATCAAATGAGCTAATGAAACAAATTCTTCCAGACAACCTCAGTGATTCAGCAGGAATACAAGACCCTAGCTACACCAGTGCCATCACTGAATGGGAGACTCTTGTTGCTCCAACACCAAAACCTAGTGCAGAACTGGCCTACAAACAGTCAAGCTGGGACGGCCCCATCGCTGAAAAGATACTTGCCAATATGCTTAGGGCCGTAACATCAGACAGGGAAACTGCCCGTCTCCTAGCTGTGAGTGCACATCACTCTGGGGACTTCCTCCAAACAGTTCCCATTTCGGCCATGGGAACACGCCTCGACCCTGAGACCCTTCGTATTGCAGTGGCTCTGCGCCTTGCTGCCCCAATTCACACGGAATATACGTGTATTTGCAGCGATGCGCAAGCCGACCAATATGGTCTACATGGTCTTAACTGTTCTAAAACCAAGGGCTGGCATGCAAGACACAATGAGGTCAACGACATCATAAAGAGAACCCTTGCTACAGCTGGATGCCCAGCCGAGAGAGAGCCTCGATCACTAGCAGCCAACAATGCCCACAACCCAGCAAACCGCCCCGACGGGATCACCATCTATCCTTGGAAGAATGGCAAGCTCTTAGCATGGGATTATACCTGTGTGTCGACACTGGCTGACACCTACATCCATCACAGTGTCGGGCGACCACAGGGAGGAGTACAAGATCGGCAAGTACAGGGACATAAGCCAACAGTATCAATTTGTCCCAGTGGGATCAGAGACCTTGGGAGCGTGGGGAAAAAATGCAACACGTTTCCTTAAAGAACTGGGTTCCAGACTCATCGACACCACCAGGGACCCAAGGGCAGCCACGTTCATGTTCCAGCGTCTCAGCGTGGCCATCCAGAGGGGAAACGCATGCTGCATACTTGGCTCGCGTCCGGCTTCGGAGGAGCTGGAGGAGATTCATAATCTTTGATATATTGTACCATTTTATTCATGTTCATGTTTTCCATTGATGTATTCTGTCTGTTAATAAAGCATTCCATCATCAAAAAAAAAAAATATATATATATATATACACACATTGTTGTTGTTGATTCGCCGGTACTCTCCCGGCCCGGGTCTTTTCCAGATGGTGACACGGCCTTGGCTCCCTGTCGTGGGAGTGTCTGAGACCTTTGTCTCCCATGGAAGGAGGTACAAGTACCCTCTCATCGTCTGGGACCAACTTTCTCCAGGCCTAGCCACGTTCCCCACCCACACGGGGCTCGAAGGGAGAAGCTAGGCCCTCTTACAGGTGTTGATTTACCAGGAATTCTCCTGGCCCGGGTCTTTACCAGATGGCGACCCGGCTCCAGCTCCCTGGCGTGGGAGTATCAGAGACCTATGTCTCCCATGGGAGGGGGTACCCCTCAGCGGTGGGACCAACTGGTCCTAGGCCTAGCCACATTCCCCACCAGCACGAGGCAGGTGGTAGATAGATGCTAGGCCACTCTGGTCTGCCACTTTCCCCGCCCCAAGGAGGCTGACAGGAAGGGCAGGCTTGCGAGCCGCAGATGGTAGCAAGCTTCAGCCTTGGCTCATACCCTGCCCTAGAAGGGTTGGGCATAGTGATCGACCCCCTCTTACATTGTTTGTTGTTGTTCTTGATTCGCCGGTACTCTCCGGGCCCAGGTCTTTTCCAGATGGTGACCCGACCTTGGCTCCCTGGCTTGGGAGTGTCGTGAGACCTATGTCTCCCATGGGAGGAGGTACAAGGACCTCCTCATCTTCAGGGACCAACTGTCCCCAGGCCTAGCCACATTCCCCGTCAAACATATTTCAACTTTTTAAGAATTTGCATAATATGTCTGAGTCATTGTCTTGGAGGAGGACGTCGAGAGGGGAAACATATATAATTTCTTAGGATAATTTGATGTTTCCTGATTATTTTTTAGCAAGTTTACTGTAACAGGCACTAACCATTGTAGCTAATGTAACTAGCGTGACTAACAGTAGTTATCCTGTTAATATAACTATTGTGACTGTGCCCAATAACAGTTTTTTAAGAACAGAAACTTGTCAAAATAACGTGCAAGTGCAAAAAGAGTTATATATTTAGTAACATTGTTAGTGTTAGTAAATGGTTGTTAGTGGACTGTTGACTGCCTTTTATAAGGCAGTAATACATAGTTTCAACAAGATATTTAAAGTAATCAAGGCTGGTTAATGGGGTCATTATGGCTGTATGTAGCCTCTTCAATATAAACTAATTACGTTTATAGGGATTAAAATATCCCCTCACTGTATATATATATATATATATATATATATATATATATATATATATATATGTTGAAAATCAAAATACAGTAACTAATTATCTCAGGTATACAATATAAATGACCTAATTTTGCCAGAAAAACGTAATAGATCTCGTAATATTTACCAAAGTGGTCATTTGAGCACACTTAAGTTCCTCACTGAGTCGTTTGATGACCTGCTTAGGGTAAGCTAATACCCAAGAGCTACACAGGTGTCTTCCGTGGCGATCCAGAGAGGTAACGCCCTCCAGCACACACACACACAGCCTACCTGTTATTTTTTTTGTTTAACGTAAGAGAATGTGAAACGGTAGCCTTTTAAAAGGTACGCACTCTGACAGCATTGTTGTCTTGGTGTAAGATAATAGTTTTATAATATATTTATAATATTCAGAATGTGTTTATATTGCAATTTTTCTATTAAAATAATTTATACATGTTATATACTTTTTCAACACCTACGGGTTTAGAGTTTGTTTTTATAATAATAATAATAATAATAATAATAATAATAATAATAATATATTTAATATACATGTCCAATACTGTTATTATAAAGAATTTTAAATAAAACTGAGTTTAAATTGTAATTCCTACCTTCACACATACACAAAGAGGAGCTGTGACTCGACCCCTGCAACCACATACAGGCCACTACACATACAGGGAGCTGTGACTCGACCCCTGCAACCACATACAGGCCACTACACATACAGGGAGCTGTGACTCGCCCCCTGCAACCACATACAGGCCACTACACATACAGGGAGCTGTGACTCGACCCTTGCAACCACATACAGGCCACTACACACATACACACAGGGAGCTGTGACTCGACCCCTACAACCATATACAGGCCACTACACACATACACACAGGGAGCTGTGACTCGACCCCTACAACCACATACAGGCCACTACACACATACACAGAGGAGCTGTGACTCGACCCCTACAACCACATACAGGCCACTACACACATACACAGAGGAGCTGTGAATCGACCCCTACAACCACATACAGGCCACTACACACAGAAGAGCTGTGACTCGACCCTTACAACCACATACAGGCCACTACACACATACACAGAGGAGCTGTGACTCGACCCTTACAACCACATACAGGCCACTACACACATACACAGAGGAGCTGTGACTCGACCCCTACAACCACATACAGGCCACTACACACAGAAGAGCTGTGACTCGACCCTTACAACCACATACAGGCCACTACACATACAGGGAGCTGTGACTCGACCCCTACAACCACATACAGGCCACTACAGACAGAAGAGCTGTGACTCGACCCTTACAACCACATACAGGCCACTACACACACACTCTGTGTTATAAAGAATTTTAAATAAAACTGAGTATAAATTGTAATTCCTACCTTCACACATACACAAAGAGGAGCTGTGACTCGACCCCTGCAACCACATACAGACCACTACACACACACACACAGAGGAGCTGTGACTCGACCCCTGCAACCACATACAGGCCACTACACACACACAGAGCTGTGACTCGACCCCTACAACCACATACAGGTCACTACACACACACAGGGAGCTGTGACTCGACCCCTACAACCACATACAGGTCACTACACACACACACACAGAGGAGCTGTGAATCGACCCCTACAACCACATACAGGCCACTACACACATACACACAGGAGCTGTGAATCGACCCCTACAACCACATACAGGTCACTACACACACACAGAGGAGCTGTGACTCGACCCCTACAACCACATACAGGCCACTACACACACACGGAGCTGTGACTCGACCCCTGGAACCACATACAGGCCAATACACACATACACACTGGGAGCTGTGACTCGACCCCTACAACCACATACAGGCCACTACACATACACACAGGGAGCTGTGACTCGACCCCTACAACCACATACAGGCCACTACACACATACACACAGGGAGCTGTGACTCGACCCCTGGAACCACATACAGGCCACTACACACATACACACAGGGAGCTGTGACTCGACCCCTACAACCACATACAGGCCACTACACACATACACACAGGGAGCTGTGACTCGACCCCTGGAACCACATACAGTCCACTACACACATACACACAGGGAGCTGTGACTCGACCCCTGGAACCACATACAGGCCACTACACACACAGAGGAGCTGTGACTCGACCCCTGGAACCACATACAGGCCACTACACACACACACACAGGGAGCTGTGACTCGACCCCTGGAACCACATACAGGCCACTACACACATACACACAGGGAGCTGTGACTCGACCCCTACAACCACATACAGGCCACTACACACATACACACAGGGAGCTGTGACTCGACCCCTGGAACCACATACAGTCCACTACACACATACACACAGGGAGCTGTGACTCGACCCCTGGAACCACATACAGGCCACTACACACATACACACAGGGAGCTGTGACTCGACCCCTGGAACCACATACAGGCCGATACACACATACACATTTAATGAGAAAACTTCGCAGACAGACATCAAGGTAAAAATAGATTAGGATAATGGAAGACTTAGGTCAGTGAGATGTAGACTCTGATAGTGAGGGATAGTGATAGTGAGGGATAGTAAAAGTGGCAGTGATAGTGAGGGGAAAAGTGAGAGGAACAAGATCAAAAGGAATTTGCCACAAGACACCAAACTACCTCAACAAACACGTCAAAGACTCTGGTCTAAGTCACCGAGTTGCCACAACTTCCTTACACACACACACATATATATATATATATATATATATATATATATATATATATATATATATATATATATATATATAACGTTTTTATTTGTGCAGACAATATAAATTTTTTGGAAAAAAATAACAGTAAAATAATAGTGACTGAAAAAAATAAGAAAAACTTTCACTGGTAGAGAAAAGAAAGTGATTTTTTTTGTGCTGGACAACACAGGTTGCAAACATTGTATATTGCACAGGGAGACGAAGTGAGGTGGGAGGTGTTGGTACGTGGGAGGTGATGGTGCGTGGGAGGTGTTGTTGCGTGGGAGGTGATGGTACGTGGGAGGTGATGGTACGTTTGAGGTGATGGTACGTGGGAGGTGATGGTACGTGGAAGGTGATGGTACGTGGGAGGTGGTGGTGCTGGTACGTGGGAGGTGTTGATGGTGATGTTGGTACGCGGAAGATGTTGGTTCGTAGGAGTTGGTGGTAGTGTTGGTACGTGAGTGGTGTTGGTAATGGTGTTGGTATGTGGGAGGTGTTGGTGGTGGTGCTGGTACGTGGGAGGTGTTGATGGTGATGTTGGTACGCGGAAGATGTTGATTCGTAGGAGTTGGTGGTAGTGTCGGTACGTGAGTGGTGTTGGTGATGGTGTTGGTGGTGGTGCTGGTACGTGGGAGGTGTTGGTGGTGGTGTTGGTACGCGGGAGATGTTGGTACGTAGGTGTTGGTGATGGTGTTGGTATGTGGGAGGTGTTGATGGTGGTGCTGGTACGTGGGAGGTGGTGGTGGTGGTGCTGGTACGTGGGAGGTGTTGATGGTGATGTTGGTACGCGGAAGATGTTGGTTCGTAGGAGTTGGTGGTAGTGTTGGTACGTGAGTGGTGTTGGTGATGGTGTTGGTATGTGGGAGGTGTTGGTGGTGGTGCTGGTACGTGGGAGGTGTTGGTGGTGGTGTTGGTACGCGGGAGATGTTGGTACGTAGGTGTTGGTGATGGTGTTGGTATGTGGGAGGTGTTGATGGTGGTGCTGGTACGTGGGAGGTGGTGGTGGAGTTGGTGCGTGGGAGATGTTGGTACGTAGGAGGTGTTGGTACGTGAGTTGTGTTGGTGATGGTATGTGGGAGGTGTTGTTGGTACGTGAAATGTTGATACGCGGGAGATGTTGGTACGTAGGTGTTGGTACGTGAGTGGTGTTGGTATGTGGGAGGTGTTGATGGTGGTGCTGGTACGTGGGAGGTGTTGGTGGTGGTGTTGGTACGTAGGTGGTGGTGGTGGTGGTGGTGATGGTGTTGGTATGTGGGAGGTGGTGGTGGTGGTGGTACGTAAGAGGTGTTGGTGGTGGTGTTGGTACGTGGGAGATGTTGGTACGTAGGTGTTGGTGGTGGTACGTGAGTGGTGTTAATTGGGTGGTGGTGATATGTGAGTGGTGGTGCGTGAATGGTGGTGGAACATGGGTACCTAGAGGGGGTTTCGGGGGTCAGTGCCCCCGCGGCCCGGTCTGAGACCAGGCCCAGGGTGGTGGTGGTACGTGAATGGTGGTGGTACATGGGTGGTGGTGGTATGGGGAGTGGTAGTTGGGTAGTGATGGTAGGTGGGAGATGGTGGTACACGAGTGGTGGTAGGTGGTGGTACACGAGTGGTGGTAGGCGGTGGTACACGAGTGGTGGTAGGTGGTGGTACACGAGTGGTGGTAGGTGGTGGTACACGAGTGGTGGTAGGTGGTGGTACACGAGTGTTGGTAGGTGGTGGTACGAGTGGTGATAGGTGGGAGGTGGTGGTACACAAGTGGTGATAGGTGGGAGGTGGTGGTACACAAGTGGTGATAGGTGGGAGGTGGTGGTACACGAGTGGTGGTAGGTGGTTTTACACGAGTGGTGGTAGGTGGTTTTACACGAGTGGTGGTAGGTGGTTGGTGGTGGTATACGAGTGGTGGTAGGTGGTTTGTAGTGGTATACGAGTGGTGGTAGGTGGTGGTATACGAGTGGTGGTAGGTGGTGGTATACGAGTGGTGGTAGGTGGTGGTATACGAGTGGTGGTAGGTGGTTGGTGGTGGTATACGAGTGGTGGTAGGTGGTTGGTGGTGGTATACGAGTGGTGGTAGGTGGTTGGTGGTGGTATACGAGTGGTGGTAGGTGGTTGGTGGTATACGAGTGGTGGTAGGTGGTTGGTGGTGGTATACGAGTGGTGGTAGGTGGTTGGTGGTGGTATACGAGTGGTGGTAGGTGGTTGGTGGTGGTATACGAGTGGTGGTAGGTGGTTGGTGGTGGTATACGAGTGGTGGTAGGTGGTTGGTGGTGGTATACGAGTGGTGGTAGGTGGTGGTACACGAGTGGTGGTAGGTGGGAGATGGTGGTACACGAGTGGTGGTAGGTGGTAGGTGGTGGTACACGAGTGGTGGTAAGTGGGAGGTGGTGGTACGTGGGAGGTGGAAGGCAAGTGGTAGGTAGGTGAATTTGTCTTTGATCACTTAATATTACCATTACTCCTCCTGTATGAGGTTTCTCTTATTCTTCTGAGTTAACCTCAGTGAATCTCCCACTCTCTCATTTACCTTTTATTTCTCTTTCTACAATATCCTCCTTCATTCACAACAATAACAGTAATTTTTCTAACAATTTGTCCTACATCCACACACACTAAAACCACCCAACTGTAATAAGCTCCTGTTTAATCTTAAAAATCTCTACGGAGTGATGTGCTAGTGCCTCTTTGATCTTAGCATTTTTGTACAATACAATCAAATCTAGATTATTATTATTATAATCAAAAGAAGCGCTAAACCACAATGAAATCTAGAGGAAAACTTAGTTGTGTATCCACAGATGTATATATATATACATACTAACATGTATACAATATGCTGTGTGTTATCATAGTCCCGGTATTTATGGCAGTAAAAAATGTTTTTTTAAGATTATTAACTTAAAAATGGTTATAATTATAACTTTAATTTTTAAAGGGGTGGTGGGGTAAGCCAGTGGAAGGCCTCGGTCAGATGACCAAAAGCTCCGGCTGTGAGACTAAGACCCGCGTCAGAAAACACTTGTCCTGTTTCCTGACAAACCTTTTTGTGATAATTACCTCCACGACCCAGTTCTCCTGACTACATAGAAGCGGGTCACATCATTTAATGACATCAAGAAGGATCCAAGAGCATTTATTTCAGGGAATTTATATGTGTGAGTGTGAGTGACCTCGTTCCATGGAAGATGCAAGTTTATACTACTTATACTTCAGCTACTGTGATAATCCTTCCAAGGGAATACCACTGTACAGCGGGAGCACATGTAGTGTTTTCTTAACGGACACGTGTGTCAGTCTGAGAAGCTTGTTTTCAAACTCCATGCCATCTGTTCGCCTCGTTTAGTGACAGATATTAGGGAGTGGAGAAGTTGCTGGGACGATTGGCAGTAACTGCTGTCACACACTGTACACACCCTCTGCCGCACACTGTACACACCCTCTGCCACACTGCACGACACACCTCTGCCGCACACTGTACACACCTCTGCCCACACTGTACACACCCTCTGCCGCACACTGTACACACACCTCTGCCGCACACTGTACACAGTACACACCCTCTGCCGCACACTGTACACAGTCACACCCTCTGCCGCACACTGTACACACCCTCTGCCGCACACTGTACACACCCTCTGCCGCACACTGTACACACCCTCTGCCGCACACTGTCACACCCTCTGCCGCACACTGTACACACCCTCTGCCGCACACTGTACACACCCTCTGCCGCACACTGTACACACCCTCTGCCGCACACTGTACACACCCTCTGCCGCACACTGTACACACCCTCTGCCGCACACTGTACACACCCTCTGCCGCACACTGTACACACCCTCTGTCACACTGTACACTGTACACACCCTCTGTCACACTGTACACTGTACACACCCTCTGTCACACACTGTACACAGTACACACCCTCTGCCGCACACTGTACACAGTACACACCCTCTGCCGCACACTGTACACAGTACACACCCTCTGCCGCACACTGTACACAGTACACACCCTCTGCCGCACACTGTACACAGTACACCCCCTCTGCCGCACATTTATCCAAGCACGTAAAGAAACTAGAGAAAGTGCAAAGGTTTGCAACAAGACTAGTCCCGGAGCTAAGGGGTATGTCCTACGAGGAGAGGTTAAGGGAAATCGACCTGACGACACTGGAGGACAGGAGAGATAGGGGGGACATGATAACGACATATAAAATACTGAGAGGAATTGACAAGGTTGACAGAGACAGAATGCTCTAGAGATGGGACACAGCAACAAGGGGACACAGTTGGAAGTTGAAGACTCAGATGAATCACAGGGATGTTAGGAAGTATTTCTTCAGTCACAGAGTTGTCGGGAAGTGGAATAGTTTGGGAAGCGATGTAGTGGAGGCAGGTTCCATACACAGCTTTAAGAAGAGGTATGATAAAGCTCATGGCGCAGGGAGAGTGACCCAGTAGCGGCCAGTGAAGAGGCGGGGCCAGGAGCTATGTCTCGACCCCTGCAACCACAACTAGGTGAGTACTGTAGTGTACTCGGTGACGCACTACACACCTGCTGCCCCGCACAGCTCGCAGTATCGTTTAATATTTCGCACCTAACTCACAAAATTGTCCATAACGGGTGGGAATTTCGCATAGTTTTCATGCCTAAATTAGAAAGCTGCTTGTGAATTCACACAGAGACACACTGCACATGTTAGCACTGTTAGCACATGTTAGCAGATATTATCACACTGCACAGTGATAACATGAGCATTATATACCAACATTGATGCTTTGATTCTCTGTGGGATTAAAAATATCACCCGTGATATTTTTAACCCATCCATCAGTCACCCGTGTGGGTGCCTAAGTTCAAGCACCCATCAATCACCCGTATGGGTAGGTAAGCTCACCCATCCATCAATTATTTGAAAACAATCTTCCACTAAAATACATTGTTACACCATAATGATGATATACTGACTGTCAATTCTGCAGGTAAAGTGGATGAATTTCTCTCACTAAACAAACTGAGAAATGATGGTGGTGTTGGTCTCGTTTCTAAGGCGCTTCTTATATAAAGCCCCTCAGTGACTTTTTCGGTGATGCCATGACCGAGGTCTTCCTCATGCTGGTGTAAGTCACCCAATATAAAGCCCCTCAGTGACGACATGACCGAGGTCTTCCTCATGCTGGTGTAAGTCACCCAATATAAAGCCCCTCAGTGACGACATGACCGAGGTCTTCCTCATGCTGGTGTAAGTCACCCAATATAAAGCCCATCAGTGACGACATGAGCGAGGTCTTCCTCATGCTGGTGTAAGTCACCCAATATAAAACCCCTCAGTGACAACATGACCGAGGTCTTCCTCATGCTGGTGTAAGTCACCCAATATAAAGCCCCTCAGTGACGACATGACCGAGGTCTTCCTCATGCTGGTGTAAGTCACCCAATATAAAGCCCCTCAGTGACGACATGACCGAGGTCTTCCTCATGCTGGTGTAAGTCACCCAATATAAAGCCCCTCAGTGACGACATGACCGAGGTCTTCCTCATGCTGGTGTAAGTCACCCAACTTTTCCACTGGCTTACCTGTTCACCTCGTAAAAAATATCACGAGATGTGAAATATAAATTTCTTCACACCACTAAAACACAAAATATAACTTTAGTATACTAAGATTTTTGTATATATATATATTTTTTTTTTTTTTTTGGGGGGGGGAATTATAGGGATGAGGGCCACAGCACATTCCTGATATATTACATCCAAATAATCTAAGGAAGGGGGGTGACAACTAAGCAAAATTTACTAATATCAATTGTAGCTGAGTTAGGTGGGATTTTCGAGACACTAGGCTGCATCAAGCCTCTCCTTCCCACAAACTAAGTTGGGCCTATAAAATATTACTACAATGTTAAAAATCAATACCAATAATGGTAAATTGTAAGTGTGGACTGTATAAAATTTTGATTTGCTGGGTACACAGAATGTGACTATTGATACGTACATGTAATGCAAGATTACCATTTATATTGTAGTTGGATCACACCCTTAACGCCTACTTAACAAATAGAATCCTACACCGTTCAGCGAGAAATCTAAACGAAAGGACGCCATTAAGCGTACAAACTTGAATGAGTAATGGCGTCGTCTCAATATTTTCCACCATCACCACGTAATTATGGAGGCCCCGTAAATTCTGTCCCTATTCTTCAGCAGGGGACATTTATACAGGTTCCTATTACAAATTCAGGCTGAAACACCCCATTATGGCCTCGATGACGCCGGATTATTCTACACCACTAACGCCAGTGTTGATACATTCAGTAAGGTGTCTCCCTCTCCCCCGTATCACTCCGCTGCACTCCCTCCTTCACACAAAATTTTTTGAAGGATCAAATCAGCGTCACATTTTAATAAACAATTATATTATTCAAATTTACACATGCTGAATTTAGGAAAATTAAAGAAAATTCCACATTTTTTTAAAGTTTAAGTATGTCTACTTCACGAGGGTCATTAACGCTGCTTGCCACTAGTTTACCCCAGTCAAGAGAACTTTAATACCCATAATAGTGCCTTTTCCATAATTTTAAGGGGGGGGGGATGGGGGAGAGGTAAGCCAGTGGAAGGCCTCGGTCAAATGACCAAAAGCTCTAGCTACGGGTCATCATACAACTAAGACCCGCGTCAGGAAACACTTGTCCTGTTTCCTGACAAATCTTACCTAACCTAACCCACTATAATAGGGATTAAACTCTCCCTCTTAATCATCATTCTCACTGTTTTACAAATGTGAAATATATAACAGATGTTAAACTAAACAGAAAACGGTTTCGCCAAAAAATCCATAATAGTTATATAGATCATTTATGACGCGGCTCATTGAAGTGCAAGTAGTGTTTGTGCAGCAGTAGATGCATTAACTCTGTACACAGTAACGATCAATGTGTTTAGAACACAGGAAATGCCGCATGTAACAATTGCTCATTTTTTCAATGGTTGGTTAATTGGGTTTAAAGGTTAGGTAAGGTTCGTCAGGACACAGGACAAGTGTTTCCTGACGCGGGTCTTAGTCAGATGATGACCCGCTGTTGGAGCTTTGGTCACCTGACCGAAGCCTTCCGCTGGCTTACCGGTCCACCCCTTTAAAAATTATAGTCTATTACAACTAATAGTCATTTTGGGTTTAAAGGAGGAGGAGGTGTTGATTCACCGAGAAATCTCCCGGCCCGGGTCTTTACCAGATGGCGACCCGGCTCCGGCTCCCTGGCGAGGGAGTATCAGAGACCTATGTCTCCCATGGGAGGGGGTACCCCTCAGCGGTGGGACCAACTGGCCCCAGGCCTAGCCACATTCCCCTACCAGCACGAGGCATGGAGGTAGATGCTATTCCTCTGTGGTCTGCCACCTTCCCTAACGGGAAGGGCAGGCTTACGAGCTGCAGATGGTAGCAACCTCCAGCCTTGGCACCTACCCTGCCCTAGAAGGGCTGGGCATGGTGATCGACCTCTGGGTTTAAAGGTGTTGATTCACCGGGAATTCTCCCGGCCCGGGTCTTTACCAGATGGCGACCCGGCTCCGGCTCCCTGGCGTGGGAGTAGCAGAGACAAAAGTCTCCCATGGGAGGGGGTACCCCTCAGCGGCGGGACCAACTGGTCCCAGGCCTAGCCATATTCGCCCACAAACACGAGGCAGGTAGGTAGATAGTTGCTAGGCCCCTCTGGTCTGCCACCTTCCCCGCCCCAAGGAGGCTGACGGGAAGGGCAGGCTTGCGAGCCGCAGATGGTAGCAAGCTCCAGCCTTGGCACCTACCCTGCCCTAGAAGGGCTGGGCATGGTGATCCGGGTTTAAAGCCTGTCGACTACACCATGGTCATTAAGGCTGCATGTAACTTTTTCACCACCAACCAGGAATACTTTAATACCCTGAACAGTGATTAAAATACTCTCACAATATATACACAGACATATATCTCTAAATGTATAAATTCTATGACCATAGAATGAGTTACAATTACGTTCACTGCTGATTAACATTTGCTAATAATACTTTGGTATTCAATTTTTAAATAGTTCCCCTTTAATTGTGTTTCTGGGATAACTTTTATAAATCCCTTATATTCAATGCTTAAACAATTAATTTCGTTTTGAACCACAGCTTCATGCGAACAGGACATTCTGCAACACGTATTGACCTACAGAAGACACGTCCCATACATAAATTGTATGATCACAACCGAAAAGTCCCCGAATTCGATTCACGGGCTTGAAATATATGACCAAGTCTCAGTACAGCTGCTGTCCATATTCACTTAGCAGTTAATAGTTATTACTATTATTATTATAATCAAGGGAGGAAGCGCTAAACCCGTAGGATTATACAGCACCTATGGGGGGGGGGGAGGATGTGGAAGGTATTCAGGCTTAATTCAGGGAACCGGAGCACAGATACAATAACCTAGATCAAGAGCCCCTCACCCGAGTCAAGGACCCTCCCTTGAGGGGTATATACCTGAGATACAACATTCTGGATGTATATAGCCTAAGATACAAACTTGTGGATGTATATAGCCTAAGATACAAACTTGTGGATGTATATAGCCTAAGATACAAACTTGTGGATGTATATAGCCTAAGATACAAACTTGTGGATATATATAGCCTAAGATACAAACTTGTGGATATATATAGCCTAAGATACAAACTTGTGGATATATATAGCCTAAGATACAAACGTGTGGATATATATAGCCTAAGATACAAACTTGTGGATGTATATAGCCTAAGATACAAACTTGTGGATGTATATAGCCTAAGATACAAACTTGTGGATGTATATAGCCTAAGATACAAACTTGTGGATGTATATAGCCTAAGATACAAACTTGTGGATGTATATAGCCTAAGATACAAACTTGTGGATGTATATAGCCTAAGATACAAACTTGTGGATATATATAGCCTAAGATACAAACTTGTGGATATATATAGCCTAAGATACAAACTTGTGGATATATATAGCCTAAGATACAAACTTGTGGATATATATAGCCTAAGATACAAACTTGTGGATATATATAGCCTAAGATACAAACTTGTGGATGTATATAGCCTAAGATACAAACTTGTGGATGTATATAGCCTAAGATACAAACTTGTGGATGTATATAGCCTAAGATACAAACTTGTGGATGTATATAGCCTAAGATACAAACTTGTGGATGTATATAGCCTAAGATACAAACTTGTGGATGTATATAGCCTAAGATACAAACTTGTGGATTTATATAGCCTAAGATACAAACTTGTGGATATATATAGCCTAAGATACAAACTTGTGGATGTATATAGCCTAAGATACAAACTTGTGGATATATATAGCCTAAGATACAAACTTGTGGATGTATATAGCCTAAGATACAAACTTGTGGATGTATATAGCCTAAGATACAAACTTGTGGATGTATATAGCCTAAGATACAAACTTGTGGATGTATATAGCCTAAGATACAAACTTGTGGATGTATATAGCCTAAGATACAAACTTGTGGATGTATATAGCCTAAGATACAAACTTGTGGATGTATATAGCCTAAGATACAAACTTGTGGATGTATATAGCCTAAGATACAAACTTGTGGATGTATATAGCCTAAGATACAAACTTGTGGATGTATATAGCCTAAGATACAAACTTGTGGATGTATATAGCCTAAGATACAAACTTGTGGATGTATATAGCCTAAGATACAAACTTGTGGATGTATATAGCCTAAGATACAAACTTGTGGATGTATATAGCCTAAGATACAAACTTGTGGATGTATATAGCCTAAGATACAAACTTGTGGATGTATATAGCCTAAGATACAAACTTGTGGATGTATATAGCCTAAGATACAAACTTGTGGATGTATATAGCCTAAGATACAAACTTGTGGATGTATATAGCCTAAGATACAAACTTGTGGATTATATAGCCTACAGATACAAACTTGTGGAATATATAGCCTAAGATACAAACTTGTGGATGTATATAGCCTAAGATACAAACTTGTGGATGTATATAACCTAAGTTACAAACTTGTGGATGTATATAGCCTAAGATACAAACTTGTGGATGTATATAACCTAAGATACAAACTTGTGGATGTATATAGCCTAAGATACAAACTTGTGGATGTATATAGCCTAAGATACAAACTTGTGGATATATATAGCCTAAGATACAAACTTGTGGATATATATAGCCTAAGACAAACTTGTGATATATAGCCAAGATACAAACTTGTGGATGTATATAGCCTAAGATACAAACTTGTGGATGTATATAGCCTAAGATACAAACTTGTGGATGTATATAGCCTAAGATACAAACTTGTGGATGTATATAGCCTATGATACAAACTTGTGGATGTATATAGCCTAAGATACAAACTTGTGGATGTATATAGCCTAAGATACAAACTTGTGGATGTATATAGCCTAAGATACAAACTTGTGGATATATATAGCCTAAGATACAAACTTGTGGGAGTAAATACTTTTAGACAAACTAGATGATGTCAATACTTTGATTCATAAACATTTAGGTGATTATATACCTTAAATTGATTCTCCCTTACGCAGCCATCTATGGTGTTCCGTGGCCTGGTAGACAACGCTGTCGCCACACAATGAGTGTCCGTGGTTCGATCCCGGCATGGGTAGGAACCTGTTGTCCCCTGAGGAAATATTTTGTTTTATCCAATTTCAATGAAATTTTCAGTTTTTTTTTTTTTGGAAATCAATAAAAACAACAGGGTAAAAAAATATGGCAAATCCCAGTTACCAGTGAGTAGAACTATCATTCCTCAATAACGTGTGCAAAAATCATGACATTCCTACAACTAGTTTTCGCAAAACGAGAATAGAAAGATCAATAACTTACTCCTGAATAAAAGACAAATTAAGTTTTCTGTTAAACTCAACGGTCACGGCGTGCCAAATGTCGGCGCACCACACCCACCCTCTCTTGTCGGCAGCCCGCAGGCGACTGAGCAGCTCTCACTCTGAACACTAATATGAAGTCCACAGAGAAGATGCCATCTTGTGTATTTGGAATAAAATGATCATAAAAGTTGTAATTTTTTGAGTAAAAAACACACACACACCAATTGGCACCATGTCGTCTTGATGACAATAAGAAAAAAAATTACATTTTTGGAAAAAGATACTTAAAAATATGATAGAAACAAGCCGAGTGCATCAACATTTTGCCAGAATTATGCACTATTTTTCGATAAAAACATTTTTTTCCAAAAAATTTCGATTTTTTCCCAGGAAGTCCTTCTCCTTATGCAGCGATCAATGGTGTTCCGTGGCCTGGTAGACAACGCTCTCGCCTCCCACACTGAGTGTTCGTGGTTCGATCTCCGGCATGGGTGGGAATATTGGACGTGTTTCGTTACAGCTGTTGTCCCCTGTTCACCTAGCAAGTAACTAGGTACGTACCTGGGAGCTAGTGGACTGGTGTGGGTGGCATCCTGGGGGGACAAAACTGAAGGACCACAATGGAAATAAGACTCGATGACACACTGACTTTCCTGGGTGGCTAACCCTCCGGGGTCAAAAATCCCAACAAAATCTTATGTTAATGGGAAACTATAGTAACTGGATAAAATTAATTTCTAGCTGGTTAAATTGAGAATTAATTACGATTCATTACTGGAACATGTCAGTGTGGCGGTGGGTCAGCCCGGACAAATACAACACTTTCCCATTTTCATAATTAACGCGGAAATATCTTACAAAATAAGAAATTTTCTGTCATTAAATCAAATTTCTTTCATAAGATCCGCCATGAAGAATATTTTAGTCCTGCCTGCAAACCTTTGCTTAAAAAATTCACTAATGAAACCCGAATTACTGGCACAATTATGATGAAAATTCGACTTTTCAAAAGTAAAAAAAAAAAAAAATTGAGTGAATTTCGCAAGTTTTTCTTTCGAAAAATTCTTCATTTTTCGGTTAATTTAAAAAGTGTCTATATATATTCTTTTTCGCTTCATGGGATCATTATTTTTGGATCTTTTAATAACAAAACTTCCAAAATAATTGGAATGGTTATAACTATGACCATGATTTTTAAAGTGGTGGAGTGGTAAGCCAGTGGAAGGCCTCAGTCAGATGACCAAAAGCTCCAGGTGTGGATCATCATATAAGACCCGCGTCAGGAAACACTTGTCCTGTTTCCTGACAAACTTTACCTAACCTAAATATACTAATTAAAACTAAATATAATGGAAAGTAAGGGTTAATCACAGGATATATACATTAAAATGTACATGTCTCTAGTGTATATGCACTAAGTTAACTCTTAATCTCTATTTTAAGTATTAAAGTATTTTTCACTGGTGGTGCATAGAGCGTCAGTTAGGGAACCTTGCCAGCCTTACCTGATGTGGGTTCGAATCCTGCTGATTGCACTCTTTTCTCTGTATATACCCGTTTGTTTCTGCCTGGTGCATTGATGCAGAGAAATGTATATTTCTCTCAAATGTCAGTCAGCGTATTAACCCTCTTGCAATCGATAGGCTTCAAACCTAATTACCTAACTATCGTGCCAATCTATTGGAAACAAAATCCAGGCGGTCACAACTCTGCACTTTCAATAAAAGTTATGTCGACTGGAAAGCCGAGAAGTGTCCCTAGGTATCGGCTGCGAGGCAAGCCTCGACCCCTCACCCAATAATCAATAGGGATTTTCCTGCACCAAACGCCCTGCAGGTCTTAAGTATTTATGTTCTTCAAGATATAGGGGGGTCTCACATGGCCCATTTTACTATAGCTAAAATTACAGCCATAATTTTTAAAGGGTGGACAGGTGAGCCAAAAGCACCAGCTGTGGGTCATCATATAACTAAGACCCGCATCAGGAAACACTTGTCCTGTTTCCTGACAAACTTTACCTAACACATAGCCCCTTTTTGTTGTACCAAGAGGCCTTCGAAAGATTAAGACCCGTGTTAGGAGACTGTCACAACATATATAACAACACACAGTATACCTACACTGAAAGGTGTATACCAGTGTATACACTTAAGGTTCCCTTATTCATTATTTAACGTTAAAATATTCTTGACTGGTGGTGACAATATCCTCAGTGTCCATCGTCCAGTCAATAAGCTTTAAACCCCATTAACCATCATACTCATCCCGCCTTCGGCAAAATATGTACACACTGAGAGGTGTCTTTCCCTCAATTTTAGGTATTAAGGTATTCTTGACTGGTAGTGAACAAATGACCTACAAGGCAGCCTTAATGACCCTTTCAGTGGTCGATAAGTTTAAAGTCCAAGTTCTAGAACTAAGTTTAAGTTCTAGAACTAAGTTTTAGTCTAGTTCTAGTACATAGGGACGAGATGTGTCTTTTTTCAAGATGTCTGGCAGGTGACCCTCTTGTGATCTTTTAAAAAAATATTGATTTGGGATCAATTAATAGTTTATATATCTAAAGTCCGTTTTATACCCTGTTATGTGAGGTGAGGGTGGGGGGATGGGTGGGGGAAGGGTGGGGGGAAGGGTGGGGAGTGGGAGGGATAGCGGTGGTATCCAGGGATACCAAGTCAATGTAAAGTAATAATAACAGAATCGTCTATATGTGGATGGTTCCATTGTAATTCCGTGAAGGCAAGACATTACTTTATTGTGTACATACACTATGTAGATGGTTGTTTTCAGTGTTGTTGTGATATATAGAATATAATTGTAGGATTAAAAATATACAGAATATAATTGTAGGATTAAAATTATATGGTAACAGGCGGGGTTGTGTGGACCAGTGTGAGCGTTATGCTTATGGTGTTATGGTAATGGATGTTATGTACAGAGTCTGTTTCATATAGATATGACATAAGAGGTGTTCATATATATTATGCATCTTAATACCTGTATATATTACATGCGAGACTTGTTTTCCAGTGTATATAATGTACTTTTATAACTTCGATGTATATGGGTGAATAAGGTTTCATTGTATATGGTACAGGTTTCTATTATGTGATGACGGGTTCTTTGTTTACGTTTTGATTATGTATTACATAACTGCTCTGTTACGTTGTATGCCTGTTGGCGCTTTTGTTTATTGTATATGTATTCCTAATGTTTAAAAAAAAATAATAGTTCTGCTGATGATACAAATAATTTTGAAACCCAATAAGTTGAAGACTGAGACACTTATGGAACATTTGGGAATGTTTAATGTTGAAAGCCCACTGCTGGTTTCTTCAGCGTCCACAATGATTGTTGGGTGACAGGGCTTTTGTGTCAAATTAATTTATTATTTTCCCAACTTCCCTCATCGAGATTTGAAAGATATCTAGGGTCTTGTGTGTGTACTCAGCTATATGTGGTTGCAGGAGTCGAGTCACAGCTCCTGGCCCCCGCCTCTTCCTTGGTCGCTACTAGGTTCACTCCTGGCTCTAAGAGCCTGATTGTACCTCTTCTTTAAGCTGTGTGTGTGTGTGTACTCACATAGTAATGTCTGCCGGCGCTGATCCATACCTTCTCATCCTGCCTCTTAATTAATACTGTTGAGAGAGAGAGAGAGAGGGGAGAGAGAGAGGGAAAGAGAGGGGAGAAAGAGAGAAGGGAGAAAGAGAGGGAGAGAGCGAGATATATCACTGAGACGTACAAGAGAGATTCTCTCGACAATACTCGACCATTCAGCAGACAGCTACAATTAGACAAGACAATAGTGCCACACCCGGTGAGGCACTTTGTCCCCCCATCTGACACTGGCACTATCATCCAGACAAAACATTATTTTGCAAACATTATGGTTCACTGACTTTAGCATGATATGTTTGTGTAATCTTGGTTATTGTTGGATTTCATAAATTACAAATCAAACCTATCGCCCTTCCAACTGTATCTATTATACCATCATTGTGCTTCAAACCATACCTGGAGTATACCTGGAGAGGTATACTCCAGGCGTTGACCCCCGAGAGGGGCGCGGGGGTCAACGCCCCCGCGCCCCGCGGTTCTTTAAACCGTACCATTATTGTCCTTGGAACTGTACCATCACTGCTTTGATCAATACTATCATTGTCCCAGGAACCGTACCAATTAATGTTCTTCGAACAGTATCCAACATTGAATTTCCCACCTACAAACATTGCCTCCGGAAATCAAGAAGCATTTAAAATACAGCTGCCTAATTGGCTGTGTTGTTCCCAGTTTACACTCTCAAAATACCCATTTCAACCGTCTCACTCTCCTGTCATCTCTCATTCCAGTTCCAATTTCGTCCTGAAATTCAGAACCTCTGTGAACGATGCTGACAAAGACGATCTGATTTGCTATCTCATCTCAACGTGACATTAAGATTAAAGTGGAGTTATAGATTTTTCTTCTAGGGGTACGCGATTTGCAGGCAGGAAATTATTGAACTGTAATGATTTCACGTTGGCGAAGGCTTCGTTCAGTTCCAATTTTCTTCTCTGGGAAATCGTTTGTACTTATTGTGAACTATAATGTATATGAAGGGAAAGATGCAAGTTTTGGAATAACGTTTTTTTTAGGGATTAGGTTTCGTCTGTGTAGAGTTTAAAGTTTTACACAGCAAGAGCTTAAGTTGTTGTCCCTATAATTGTATATTAAACGATACTCCATCATTTGGAGGGAAGATCAGACCATCAGTTCTAGTGCTAACACCATCATAAGACATTCTAAGACTCTAATGAGACATTGTAACACAGACGCAAGACAATCCACCAGTGGTACCACTTTAAACACTAACATAGGCTCAATGCGTAATGCTCTTCAGTTACCTCAATCTTTGAGTGACATCAGGCAGTCAGTCCCCAGGAACAACACTACATACATCACAACCAATTGTTATGTGGTGATTGTGGTCACTAACACACGTCTCCACAAGATAAAAAAAAATATATACATCATCTACAGAGTCTAGACTGTACGGTTAATGGAGTTTAAAGCCTGTCGAGTGTATGAGGGCAATTATGACTGCATGTCACCTGATCATCAACAGTCAAGAACAACTTAATACCTGAATTATTGTGTCACACAATAATAATAATAATATCTTTATTTACTACAAGTACATGTACAAGGTATACAGACCATAGCTGACATCAATGACATACTACTATATAGAAAGACCCTTGTTATTAATCCAGACGGAGAAGAATATAACAGAGGACAAATTCAAGACAGTAAACAAAGATAATGAACAGAGAAGACAGGAAAACAGAAGAAGATCGTGTGGGACAGATGTCATCAAACGTAATTACTACTGAGTCTTAGCGGGATCCTCTTTAATACTGAAGATGCTGACAGATGACATTATTTTCAAAAAAGCCTCACAGTTCTCTCATATATCAATTCCTCAGAGAGTTGATGACGGCAGACACTCTACTACAGTTCAAGACGTTCATCAGAGAAAACGTTTCGATACGAGCACATTTCTTTAGTATTAATACGGAGAGATGGAAAGCAAGACACATGTACAACAGTTAGGCATCTTTATTCCGAAACGTATTGCCTACACAGTAGGCTTCTTCAGTCAAGTACACTCTTGAAGGGTGAGGGACTGATTACATCGTCTTCACACCTCTACTGCTGCTGCTGACTCCTCTGTACTCGACTGAAGAAGCCTACTGTTTAGGCGATACGTTTCGGAATAAAGATGCCTAACTGATGTACATGTGTCTTATCACCCTGTCGATATTGCATACCATTTTCAGATTCAATACAAACACCTAAACAAAATAGGGAGAAACAAATGAGATGAAGCGAGAGGTTAGAGACCAGTCATAGAGCTGCAAAAGGAGGGTATATACCTGGAGAGGGTTTCGGGGGTCAACGCCCCCGCGGCCCGGTCTGTGACCAGGCCTTACCTTGAAGTATTGTATATATCGGGCAACATCCTGCTGGTCAAGTCTGGAGGAGTTGACGCCAGTGGACTTATGTAAGATGTTAATGACAGAGATTAATACAACGAAGCCAGTGACTAAGGACTTCCAGTAAACACTTCAATATAAACATTCTCATAAAACTATTTGAATTCCCTGCAATCAATGCAATGTTGTTATAATATACGCCACGAGACGGAGCAAGTGTCTTCTGTGTTATTAATATACATGACCAATTTAAAATTAATAATACACAATCTTAGGTTAAGTCAGGTTCGTCAGGAAACAGGACAAGTGTTTCCTGACGCGGGTTTTATATGATGACCCACAGTTGGAGCTTTGGATCATCTGACCGAGGCCTTCCACTGGCTTACCTCTCCACCCCTTTAAAAATTATGGTTATTATTAAAACTCAATCAATTTAATCTCCCTTAAGGTGGCTACTAATAAAAAAATTGTTTTTAAGATTTGCATATATTATCCTTAATTGTAATAATAATATTTTGGTAAAATATTTCAATATTATTTTAAAAATAATGTCAAAATATATTTTACCAATTAAAATCTGACATTTCTTTAGAATTTACTTTGAAGATTATTTCATTAATAAAAAGAATATACTGCTAGAAATAAAATGTTATCCTGATACAAATGATATACGTATATATATATATATATATATATATATATATATATATATATATATATATATTATTCGTGCACACAATGGGTGTGCAGGATCACATAGGCCCCCAGCCTATAGGCCTATAGGCTGTGGGCCTATAGGCCCACAGCCTCCACAGGCAGATGTCAATTCCAATGGCAACCTCCTCTCTTGCGAAAACCTTCTGGCATTCAAATCCACTGCTAGCAGTACCCTATCCCACATTCCTGAAGCAGCTCGTCCATATGCAGCAGGGAATTTCACAGACCTTCTTAAGCAGGTGAATGGAGGTTCCACCAATTTAGAAGACCGAGGCACCATTAAAGCATGGCGCAACCTGCTCCTGTTTGGCAATGTTTGTCTTGCAGTTCCTGAACGACGAGGCAAGCTGCTAACCACTTCAGTCATCAAGGCGGTGCGCAACTACCCAAGAACAGATAATTGTGTCCCTCTGCCCCACCATCGCAGGAATCACAGAGGTAGACCAAAGAAAAATTCCACTGAAAACGAGAAAATTTGCGCACAGGTTAGCAAAAAAATCGAAGAAGGTAACACAGTGGGAGCAATCAGAATAATTACAAGTGACGACACTGTTGCTCCCAAAGATGAGACCACAGCTCAAGCACTAAGAGACAAGCATCCGACAAGGGACACCAGAGCCATCAACAACAACCCTGAAGGAGACCCCATCACTGAACAATTAATTTTGCCAGAATCAGAAGTCTATAAGGCGATAGTGTCAGTTCCAGCAGGATCTGCAGGAGGTTACACTGGAATTCGACCACAACACCTCAAAGAGATGGTAAATCCAGTACTCGGAGCATCTGCATCAATTCTCACAGAATTAACAACTTTTGTCAACAGCTGCCTGGCTGGGCGAATCCTAGAAGAAATTAAACCTTTCTTTTTTGGAGCCTCATTATGCGCTTTGAAGAAGGATGGGGGAATCAGACCCATTGCTGTTGGTAACACCCTTCGCCGCCTAGTTGCCAAAGCATCAGTAAGAAACATTCGCCTAGAAGCTGCCAGCTTACTCCAGCCACACCAACTGGGCTTTGGGGTCTCTCAAGGCAGTGAAGCCGCAGCTCATACAGCAAGGGCCTACATCAGGGACCTACCAGAAGACAAGGCCGTAGTCAAACTTGACTTTAGAAATGCCTTTAATATGGTGAAGGTGATGTGAGAGATGTGGTCTTGCCAGCCGTTCGGGATCGGTTCCCCAGTCTCTTTCCCTTCATTTCAGCTGGCTACAGCAAACCCTCGACTCTTTTGTTTGGGGAACAGGAAATTCCCTCATCTGAGGGTGTTCAGCAGGGTGATCCACTCGCTCCACTTCTCTTCTGTTTGGCAGTAAGAGAACTAACTTCCAGCCTACGCAGCGAGTTCAACATCTGGTACCTAGATGATAGCACTCTGGCGGGTACTGGGGAGTCCCTGTTAGAGGACCTACAACGGGTGAAGACACAGGGCCTTAGGACTCATCCTCAATCCCTCAAAGTGTGAAATCATCACAACAAACCAGGAAATAATCAATGCGGTGCGAACAAGCCTCCCAGAAGTCACTCCTACCACTCCATCCAACAGTACCCTCCTGGGAGCACCGCTGGGTCACCAGGCCATCGACACGGTCCTCAAAAACAAAGTGAATGACCTGAAAAGAATGGAGGAGAGAATAAGTGATCTTGATGCCCTGTATCTCCTCACAAGGTGTCTTACTATGCCAAGACTCACTTCTTGAGGTGCGCACCCTCTTTTGACAACCCAACACTTAACGAGTATGACGCACCCCTGAGATCAACCTTTAAGAAGGCACTGAATCTGTCACTAGATGATCAGCAATGGGAGCAGGCAACATTCCCAGTGTGACTTGGAGGTATAGGAGTGCGCAAAGCAACGCAGGTAGCATTTCTGTCATCGTGTTTGGCCTCCTGTGGATTAGTCAAGAAGATTGTCCCTGAACGTTTGAGAGATGTGGTGGGAGCTCAAGACCCCAGGTTCATTGAAGCAGCCGTGCGGTGGGACATCCTGGCAGACTCCTCCAGTAGACCAGCTCCTCCCAAAGAGCACAAACAGTCCCACTGGGACAAACCGATCACGGAAAAAATTGCCAACACAATGCTCACCAACACTTCAGGAAAGGACAAAGCTCGTCTCCTAGCGGTGAAGGCACCACACTCAGGAGATTTCCTTCTAGCTGTTCCCAATTCCTCTCTGGGGACTCGACTCGACCCACAGACCATTCGGATTGGTGTTGCTCTTCGCCTAGCCGCCCCCATACTCACCGAACATAGGTGTATTTGCGGCAGGGCGACGGCTGATCAATTCGGACTTCATGGTCTCGTGTGTCACACATCTGAAGGGAAGTATGCTAGACATGAGGAGGTCAATGACATCATAAAGAGAAGCCTCGCCACAGCCCGTTGCCCAGCTCAACGGGAACCCCAAGTGCAGAGGTCTGATGGAAGTCACAAGCGTCCTGATGGAGCCACTATGCTACCCTCGAAGGATGGTAAGCAGATATCTTGGGACTACACCTGCGCTGCCACAAGGGCAGACACCTACTTGCCATACTCCGTAGCTGAATGGGGTGGAGCTGCCAGCCACAGGGAGATCCAGAAGACTCGCAAATATGAAGGCCTTCCCCCTTGCTATAACTTCATTCCAATAGGATCGGAGACCCTTGGAGCATGGGGCAAGTGTGCTCTAAAGTTTCTCAAAGAGCTGGGTGAAAAACTCATCATAGAAACCAGGGACCACAGGGCGACCAGCTTCCTTTTTTCAGAGACTCAGTGTTGCGATCCAGAGGGGAAATGCCTGCAGCATTCTGGGCACGCGGCCCACTGCCGGGGAGCTGGACGAAGTATTTGACATGTAGCTCTGAGTTGTTATCTATGTTGTTTTACTCCCTATTGTATTCTTGTCAATATATTTTGTCAATATATTTTGTCTTGAAATAAAGTTTATACTAAAAGATGGGGTGGTAGGGGAAGTGGAATATTCAAATGGCTTCAGAAAGAAATCTAAATATTCTTCCTTGAAGCCTTTTTATCCACTTCTCCGAGGCTATGGGTCCCACAATGTACACCAGAGGTGGACCCCATTCTTTATATATATATATATATATATATATATATATATATATATATATATATATATATATATATATATATATATATATATACATGTATATGCCATGTTACATCTGCATTTACAATATTGTAGTGTTTGTGTCGACTCAGTTCCGTAGATTTGAAGATATATAGTATACTTGAGTGTGTATTATTAAGGATATTCTTCCGATCAGAAGTCCCATCAGGGATATGTTTAATCAGAGATTGAGTGCATGAATGAAATGAAATATAACACTTTTTCAGTCTGTTTTAAATGGAATTGTTGTAATATGTATATACGTACGTACATTCAACAAGGGCACCAGAGCTTGTTTAATAAATACACTGATTTATAGGGAGGACTGATACAAATATATATCTACATTTAGTAAAGGCACCAGAGGAACACTTCTGAGCAAGATTGAAGAAAACGACAAATTTCCAGAATAAGCTTTTATTGTTGCTTTTCCAACAGTTCTCTCAATCAAAGCTTACTCTGGAAATTGTCTGCTTTATCGTCATATTTGCTTGCAACGTGTCATTTCGTCCAGGGGAGAGACTGTTGAAATGTATTTACACAGAGTGAAGGAGCCAGAAGTTCTTGCCTCAGTGGGTCGATCAGTGGACGATTGTTCAGTGTTAAGGTGGGTCGTCTTACAGGCGGGTGTTCATAGTATCTTACAAGTGTGTCCTGGCTTACTGGCTTGAGTACACGCTCTTACTGCTGCCTTCATGACCACATCACAGTTAATAATCTTCTTCGCTGAGCACTCGACGTAGCCATGCATTTTGAGAGAGTCAGCCAGCTTTTTGCCCTCAGCCTTCGTCACAATAAGCTTGGAATTAGTGGCGTCTCGTAGGTCTAGCTTGGTTCCTAGAGAACATTACATTTGCATTACTGAACATGAATTGGGAAAGTACTGTAGTGATAATTCTTAAAATACAAAAGCCCTAACTTAAGTAATTTCCGATAGTAAAACTCCATTAAACACGACCCATTCAAAGCCACTCACTCTAAACTAACATGTAAACAAGTCTTCTAAACTAGGAACATAAAGGCACAATACCGTGACTGGAACAATACACAAATAACCCGCACATAGAAGACAGAAACTTACCACGACGTTTCGGTCCGACTTGGACCATATACAAGTCACACTGTGACTTGTAAATGGTGTGTTCTGAAACAACTCTTCTACATCAGTAAAAAAAAAACAAACATTTGCGACAACGTACATACCAGATTCCTTATATTTTAAACCCACACCTCTAACACTCTAGCATTCGATTCTCTCACAAAATTCATTTATAAACACATTAACATAGATAGCTGGACCAACGCTCTACCAATGTCCTCCGCTGCTGGACCTGCTACTATTCAGGACTGCGGTTCGAACCCCTGTCCATTCTTCTGTTTATTCATTGACAATTATCGACATTATTATTATTTAGATAGCAGGAAGAATTATAGAAAACATATCCAATTTCTTTGTCCCATTAACGTCTAATATCGAAGGCCTACACTAATTCACCTCCAGACCCATGCTGGTTGATCTCCTACACCCAGAAGAATAGACCTCCAGAGTCCAGACCCACGCTAATTGAACTTCTATACCCACAGTAATAGACCCCCAAGACCCACATTAATAGATCTCCTACCTACGCCCACAGTAACAGACCTCCCAAGACCCACACTAATCTCCTACGCCCACAGTAACAGACCTCCAAGACCCACACTAATAGATCTTCTACGCCCACAGTAACAGACCTCCAAGACTCACACTAATAGATCTTCTACGCCCACAGTAACAGACCTCCAAGACTCACACTAATAGATCTTCTACGCCCACAGTAACAGACCTCCAAGACCCACACTAATAGATCTCCTACGCCCACAGTAATAAAGATTTTTTGATGGTCCTCTGAACTAAGATTTCCTGCTCCCTTCGGAATTTAGACTTTTTGACGGCCCTCAGAGATCAGAACTTACCGACGAGGATGGCAGGGATGTTTCTACCACATTCCTTCCGGATCTCCGGCACCCAGACTGTTTTTACGTTCTCGTAAGACGTTCGGTTCACCAGGTCGAAACACACCAGGAAGGCGTTCGTCTGAGACGGAAACACAGATGAGGAAACTACGTGAACCGCTGAACTCAGCAGTGAAAACAAAAAAGTGTTGCAAAGGAGGGTTTCGATCCCATAAGGATGTAAACAGATCGAAGTATTGTAGGATAAGAATCTAAACAGGAGGGTTTCAACCTCATTAGGATATAAACAGAGCGAAGTGTTGTAGGATGAGTCTAAACAGATCGAAATGTTGCCTGATAAGGGTGTAAACGGGTCGAAATGTTGCCTGATAAGGGTGTAAACAGGTCGAAATATTGTAGGATGAGAATCTAAACAGGTCGAAAAGTTGCCTCATAAGGATGTAAACAGGTCGAAATGTTGCCTCATAAGGATGTAAACAGGTAGAAATGTTGCCTCATAAGGATGTAAACAGGTAGAAATGTTGCCTCATAAGGATGTAAACAGGTCGAAAAGTTGCCTCATAAGGATGTAAACAGGTCGAAAAGTTGCCTCATAAGGATGTAAACAGGTCGAAAAGTTGCCTCATAAGGATGTAAACAGGTCGAAATGTTGCCTCATAAGGATGTAAACAGGTAGAAATGTTGCCTCATAAGGATGTAAACAGGTCAAAATGTTGCCTCATAAGGATGTAAACAGGTCGAAATGTTGCCTCATAAGGATGTAAACAGGTCGAAATGTTGCCTCATAAGGATGTAAACAGGTCAAAATGTTGCCTCATAAGGATGTAAACAGGTCGAAATGTTGCCTCATAAGGATGTAAACAGGTCAAAATGTTGTCTGATAAGGATGTAAACAGGTCGAAATGTTATCTACCAAGGATTTAATTAGGTCGAAATGTTGCCTGAAAAGGATATAAATAGGTTAAAACGTTCTGATAAGGATGTAAACAGGTCGAAACGTCTGATAAATTAGCACTTAACCCACGAAATTGAATATTTATTAGACTCGTGAAAGAGTTAAACCCGCAAGAGTCATATACCGTCTAGAAAACGAGGGGAGGGAAATCTGGTTTGATCCGAGGCAGGGACTTGCTCCTGCAGTTCCTTGGAACAAGAGTCTTTCACCAGCATTGATACACCTTCCTCTGACGATCATAAATTTTAAAATGAAATTTTTTATAAGTGATTTTTACGAGAGGAAAGAATGGTAGATGATTTTGTGGGAGTAGTGTATGAATTTTGTATGAGTATTATATGAATTTTGTACGAGTATTGTATGAATTTTGAAGCTAGGCCTCTGGTCTGCCAACGGCAGTCTTGGGCTCGTGGGAGTGTTCTCCACCCTAGGGAGGGCCGTGGTCCACTAGGAGGCGGAGTGTTCTCCACCTAGGAGCCGGTTCCACCTGGGAGGGCCCGTGGGAGTGTTCTCCACCCTAGGGGAGGGCCCGTGGGAGTGTTCTCCACCATAGGGGAGGGCTCGTGGGAGTGTTCTCCACCCTAGGGGAGGGCTCGTGGGAGTGTTCTCCACCCTAGGGGAGGGCTCGTGGGAGTGTTCTCCACCCTAGGGGAGGGCCCGTGGGAGTGTTCTCCACCCTAGGGGAGGGCTCGTGGGAGTGTTCTCCACCCTAGGGGAGGGCTCGTGGGAGTGTTCTCCACCCTAGGGGAGGGCCCGTGGGAGTGTTCTCCACCCTAGGGGAGGGCTCGTGGGAGTGTTCTCCACCCTAGGGGAGGGGCCGTGGGAGTGGTGTCCTGTATAACAAACTTATGTAACAAAAATATATCATTGTGCTTACTGTAGACTGGTAGGCACACTAACCTGAGTGTAAGACAGCACCCGGCACTTGTCGAAGCCTTCTTGACCCGCTGTGTCCCACAGGTTATAACAGTAATCCTTCTCGTCTACGGTTATCGTGCCTGCGTAGTTATCAAAGACTGTGGGGATGTAGTCGTCATTGAAGGTCCCCTGGTGTTGATACAGGAAACCAATTTACAAATTCTTACACTAGCGACAGATGTAATGACATTGTAAATGTTGACTAAGATTTGTTGAAATGGAATGTTGTTAAGATCTACGAGAAATGTTTTCCTGGAAACTGAAATATTATAATAATATTAATACAGATACTAATGCTAATTATAGTAGTAATATTAATGATTTCTCTTCCATGAAGCTACGTTTGTGTCAAAGATTAATTTATTGTATAGTATCTTTCAAGGAAAACCCAGATCTATGGAAAGCACTGGAGCTTATCCATCCCCTGTCCTTTACCAAGCTTCCTGTATGCTGACTACTCTGAGAGTTGTCTCTCAGTGTATATTTACCAAGCTTCCTGTACGCTGACTACTCTGAGAGTTGTCTCTCAGTGTATATTTACCAAGCTTCCTGTACACTGACTACTCTGAAAGTTGTCTCTCAGTGTATATACACTGAAAGTTTACCTTAGTACTTATTTTTGGTATTGCTGACTGGTGGTGTATAGGTGACATGAAGCCTTAATGACCCTCGTGTAGTAGATAGGCTTTAAACTCCATTAACCAACCATTTTATAAGGGAAACTGTATTCGTTTACAGTTTTGCTCTGATGTATTGATATCTATCTATCAGTCGGTATTTGCCTCTAAATTTAGTGTACTTAAGACCACAGGAGTGGGACTACCCGCCCATCTAGGCCTGCACTAGGCCTAATTTAAAGGGACAACTTTTAAGGCATTCTCTCATTCCAAACGTATGATTTCCTAGGAATTAAGCCACAAGGTGTCCCGTGGCCTGGTAGGCAACGCTCTCGCCTCACACATTGAGTGTCTGTGGTTCGATCCCCAGCATTGGTGGAAACATTGGGCGTGTTTCCCTACATCTGTTGTCCCGTTCACCTAGCACTGGTGTGGGTGGAATCCTGGGGGACAAGATTGAAGGACCACAATGGAAATAAGACAGACAGTCCTCGATGACGCACTGACTTTCTTGGGTTATCCTGGGTGGCTAACCTCCGGGGTTAAAAATCCCAACAAAAACTTATCTCTTAAGGTTGAATCTTACAAGTTTAACCTACCGTAGTTAATCTTTAGTATGCAAGTTTATTTAGGCATATATACGCATAAGTACAATTGTCATACATTGAGTAAATTACCCAGGATAACCCAAAACTATTAGCTAACTTCCCAAAGTCGAAATTTACTTGCTCATTGAAGGCATTTATAACCTTACCCAATTTATTAGTTCTATTATACATTTCAAGGACAATATGAAAGGAAATTAACAAAGATATGTAAAATTAATTGAGATAATCACTGTCGATTAAATTTACATAAATTTACGTAAGTTACGACTAGAAAACGTAATCGAACGTAAACTATTATAAACTTAGATTGGGGGAAAAATAATTGAGAAAAGTGTAAAAACAAATGAAATTACGTTTGGAAAAGAAACTTACAAGGGTTATTTTCTATTCCCTCCCATTGCTGAATTAATTTTCCGAATTCCAATATCGACACTAAGCCTATTGACGACGCTGGAGGCTGGGCAGAAAATGAAAATGAAAAAGTCACTTCGACTTTTTTGGATTATCCTGGAGAGGTAATCTACACATATGCTGCTATGTATGATTATTTATGTAACTGTATTTGTGTGTACCTGTACCTGAATGATCTTACAAGCAGAGTGAACAATACATGTAATGGTGAACAGAAAGTGACCTTCACAAGAAGTTAACCAGAGTGCAGTGTTACAGTGGTGTTTTCACTCTAGTGTAGTGTTACAGTGGTGTTTTCACTCTAGTGCAGTGTTACAGTGGTGTTTTCACTCTAGTGTAGTGTTACAGTGGTGTTTTCACTCTAGTGCAGTGTTACAGTGGTGTTTTCACTCTAGTGCAGTGTTACAGTGGTGTTTTCACTCTAGTGTAGTGTTACAGTGGTGTTTTCACTCTAGTGCAGTGTTACAGTGGTGTTTTCACTCTAGTGCAGTGTTACAGTGGTGTTTTCACTCTAGTGCAGTGTTACAGTGGTGTTTTCACTCTAGTGTCAGTGTTACAGTGGTGTTTTCACTCTAGTGCAGTGTTACAGTGGTGTTTTCACTCTAGTGCAGTGTTACAGTGGTGTTTTCACTCTAGTGCAGTGTTACAGTGTTGTTTTCACTCTAGTGCAGTGTTACAGTGTTGTTTCACTCTAGTGCAGTGTTACAGTGGTGTTTCACCTAGTGCAGTGTTACAGTGGTGTTTCACTCTAGTGCAGTGTTACAGTGTTGTTTTCACTCTAGTGCAGTGTTACAGTGGTGTTTTCACTCTAGTGCAGTGTTACAGTGGTGTTTTCACTCTAGTGCAGTGTTACAGTGTTGTTTTCACTCTAGTGCAGTGTTACAGTGGTGTTTTCACTCTAGTGCAGTGTTACAGTGTTGTTTTCACTCTAGTGCAGTGTTACAGTGTTGTTTTCACTCTAGTGCAGTGTTACAGTGTTGTTTTCACTCTAGTGCAGTGTTACAGTGTTGTTTTCACTCTTGTGCAGTGTTACAGTGGTGTTTTCACTCTAGTGCAGTGTTACAGTGTTGTTTTCACTCTAGTGCAGTGTTACAGTGGTGTTTTCACCCTTGTGCAGTGTTACAGTTAATCTTTCACCACTATGTAGTCTTAAGGTGTTTTTTGACCACTGTATGGTTACAGTGGTCTTTTTGACCACTGTATAGTTACAGTGGTCTTTTTGGTCACTGTATGGTGTTACAGTGGTGTTTTTGACCACTGTGCTGTCTTACAGTGGTGTATCTCACTCCTGTATAGTTTTCCACTGGGGAATAGTTAGGTTCTCACCTGTGTATATGCAATGAGGAGGCATGTCTTCCCCACTGCTCCGTCTCCCACTGCAACAATCTTCAGTGTCCGACCTTTGCTCATCTGCGAAATGGATAGAAAATTCTTTATGATTCGCATGATTACTCACCACTTAGATGAATCGGGGTTAGTCATCCTAGTATGAAAGACAGAGGTTACGGAATTATCTTTTGTGTGTGTACCAATGTCGGCTGTCATACGGATTCCTCTGGTCTCGGTCAAAGTAGCATATTGTCGTATTCACAGCTCCTGGCCCCGTCTCTTCGCTGGTCGCTACTAGGTCCACTCCCTCCCTGCTCCATGAGCTTTATCATACGTCTTCTTAAAACTATGTATGGATCCTGCCTCCACTGCCTCACTCTCCAGATTGTTCCACTTCCTGACAACTCTGTGGCTGAAAAAATACTTCCTAACATCCCTGTTTCTCTGTGCAGAATTTTGGTAGGTCATGTTTGGCTCTGAGGTTCCTAAGTCACAGCTTAATCAAGTTATGTTACATTCGGAGAGCGTTGTCATGTTTCACTCGTTGTAGAGCTTTATTAGTCATGTTTCACTCGTTGTAGAGCTTTATTAGTCATGTTTCACTCGTTGTAGAGCTTTATTAAGTCTTGTTTCCCTCGTTGTAGAACTTTATTAAGTCTTGTTTCACTCGTTGTAGAGCTTTATTAGTCATGTTTTACTCGTTGTAGAGCTTTATTAGTCATGTTTCACTCGTAGTAGAGCTTTATTAGTCATGTTTCACTCGTAGTAGAGCTTTATTAGTCATGTTTCACTCGTAGTAGAGCTTTATTAGTCATGTTTCACTCGTTGTAGAGCTTTATTAGTCATGTTTCACTCGTTGTAGAGCTTTATTATTCATGTTTCACTCGTAGTAGAGCTTTATTAGTCATGTTTCACTCGTAGTAGAGCTTTATTAGTCATGTTTCACTCGTTGTAGAGCTTTATTAGTCATGTTTCACTCGTAGTAGAGCTTTATTAGTCATGTTTCACTCGTAGTAGAGCTTTATTAGTCATGTTTCACTCGTTGTAGAGCTTTAATTAGTAATGTTTCACTCGTTGTAGAGCTTTATTAGTCATGTTTCACTCGTTGTAGAGCTTTATTAGTCATGTTTCACTCGTTGTAGAGCTTTATTAGTCATGTTTCACTCGTTGTAGAGCTTTATTAAGTCTTGTTTCACTCGTTGTAGAGCTTTATCAAGTCATGTTTCACTTGTAGTAGAGCTTTATCAAATCAGGAAAAGCGACCTGTGTGTATAGACAATGCTTGTAGGTTACTAGGGAGGCCAGCTACATCACCACTACAGTTTAGCTCCATCAACGACATTACTAGATCTAAGAGGGCTGACCCGAGGGAAATGCAGGCGTTTACGCAACTCTTTGAAATGCTTGCGATAAAGCATAAGATGCTGAGATGCTCAAAGATCTGTCTACATGCGTACAAAAACACACGTGGTTCGTACGTCGGTTTGCGTGCGACCAGCAGTAACAGCCTGGTTGATCAGGCCCTGATCCACTGCGAGGCCTGGTCATGAACCAGGAAGCGGGGGCGTTTATCCCCCAAACACCCTCCAGGTATACTCCAGGTACACACCAATAACGTCAACAGCACCACTGTTGTATCATGGCTGCACATAGCATGGATCGGCCCAGGGCGTACATGATTATCCTTGAAAAGGCAGGAAAATGTGCCTTGAATCGCCTCTCACTCATGTCACAGATACCATCATGCAGAACCAGGGTATAATATTGGTAGAATTACCGACAATATGTTAAGTAAAAGGACACAATTGCAACTAATGTGACATTTTATTGTGGCAACGTTTCGCTCTCCAGGAGCTTTCTCAAGCCGGCTTGAGAAAGCTCCTGGAGAGCGAAACGTTGCCACAATAAAATGTCACATTAGTTGGAATTGTGTCCTTTTACTTAACAGAACCAGGGTAGTTTCCAGCTGCTGGGACCCCTGGCTGTGATCGTAGGAACACTTCACACCGGGGGTCCCAAGGTGGTGATTGCAGTGATGTATAACCCACCACAGAATAGCAAGAGGCCATGACAAGAATATGATGAAAGCAAGAGAGCAATGGTTGACACACCAGCTGAGGTGGCAGGAATGGCCTTCAGCACACACCCTGACCTGACATACAGGTTCGCACTCTCAGATCTACATATGCTTATCATATACTTCCTATAGGCTTGAAGAGCCTTTGTCTCCAAGCACTGACAATGATATCTATTTTGCTATACTTCTCTATAACAAGTTAGTTTATAACAAGACATCTTTACTTTAGTTATGCCTACATACTCTAGAATTTGTTCATTTTTGTAACCTTCACGATATATGGGTTTAAAGTTCACTACACAAATAACCCGCACACAAAAGTTCGACTTGCACTTTGTAAATGGTGTAAGTCGGACAGAAACGTCGCATTAAGCTTATCTCTCCTGTGCTCTGGTTATTTGTGTATTGATCCAGTGCGGTAATGTAACTTTTTGTTAAGTTGACCCAAACACAGCAAGTGGACGCATTCCGTCGCTGGACTCTCTTCTACTGACCTTAAAGTTTGTGTAAACAGACGTAGAATTGTTATAATGTAGGACGCTGTGGCCACCACCTCACAAACACTCCTTGAGACTGACAACGCCGCCGCCGCCGCCGCCACAGGAAGCACACAGATAATGCAACTCACTGCGGCTTGTGATAAGCTGTTTGCTGTCGAGTCCTCTTCAGCATTATTACATTTTATATCGAGCACGAATTCTGACTGGGAGGTGGTGGAGGCTCGATACTCCGTTGACTAATACCGAAGTGGAAACTTGGCTCTCACGGTCTGGCTTTTTTCATCTTTGTAGACGATGGGAATGTAAATTGAGAAATTGTCTAGGAAATTCCGTCAAAAATTGTTTTCTCGTTATTAAAGTGTTTTTCGGTTATGTTATACGTCACACACACAGTGGTAGAGGCGGGATCCATACATAGCTTTAAGAAGAGGTATGACAGACTCTTGAAGCTGGGAGAGCGTGGACCTAGTAGAGACCATAGAAGAGGCGGGGCCAGGAGCCATGACTCGATCCCTGTGACCACATAGGTGAGCACACACCATAACAGCGTGGAAAGACGGGAGGTGTGGCAAGACGGCAGGTGTGGCAAGACGGCAGGTGTGGCAAGACGGCAGGTGTGGCAAGACGGCAGGTGTGGCAAGACGGCAGGTGTGGCAAGACGGGAGGTGTAGCAAGACGGGAGGTGTGGCAAGACGGGAGGTATGGCAAGACGGGAGGTGTGGCAAGATGGGAGGTGTGGAAAGACGGGAGGAGAGGCAAGACGGGAGGTGTGGCAAGGCGGCAGGTGTGGCAAGACGGGAGGTGTGGCAAGACGGGAGGTGTGGCAAGACGGCAGGTGTGGCAAGACGGGAGGTGTGGCAAGACGGCAGGTGTGGCAAGACGGGAGGTGTGGAAAGACGGGAGGTGTGGAAAGACGGGAGGTGTGGAAAGACGGGAGGTGTGGCGAGACGGGAGGTGTGGCAAGACGGGAGGTGTGGCAAGGCGGCAGGTGTGGCAAGGCGGCAGGTGTGGCAAGGCGGCAGGTATGGCAAGACGGAGGTATGGCAAGACGGGAGGTGTGGCAAGACGGCAGGTGTGGCAAGACGGCAGGTGTGGCAAGACGGCAGGTGTGGCAAGACGGGAGGTGTGGCAAGGCGGCAGGTGTGGCAAGGCGGCAGGTGTGGCAAGACGGCAGGTGTGGCAAGACGGGAGGTGTGGCAAGACGGCAGGTGTGGCAAGAGGGGAGGTGTGGCAAGACGGGAGGTGTGGCAAGGCGGGAGGTGTGGCAAGGCGGGAGGTGTGGCAAGACGGGAGGTGTGGCAAGACGGAGGTGTGGCAAGACGAGAGGTGTGGCAAGACGGCAGGTGTGGCAAGACGGCAGGTGTGGCAAGACGGCAGGTGTGGCAAGACGGCAGGTGTGGCAAGACGAGAGGTGTGGCAAGACGGGAGGTGTGGCAAGACGGGAGGTGTGGCAAGGCGGGAGGTGTGGCAAGACGGGAGGTGTGGCAAGACTGGAGGTGTGGCAAGACTGGAGGTGTGGCAAGACGAGAGGTGTGGCAAGACGGAGGTATGGCAAGACGGAGGTGTGGCAAGGCAGGAGGTGTGGCAAGACGGGAGGTGTGGCAAGACTGGAGGTGTGGCAAGACGGGAGGTGTGGCAAGGCGGGAGGTGTGGCAAGACGGGAGGTGTGGCAAGACGGGAGGTGTGGCAAGACGAGAGGTGTGGCAAGACGAGAGGTGTGGCAAGACG